>JANHGO010002723.1:0-29126 GCA_024606505.1 Aquila spilogaster
ACCCGGACGTTTCCCTTTTCGGAAATAGGCTCTGCCAAGAACCATAGATTCTCTTCACACATCAAGATTTTAAAGCATTTTTGCTTTTTTGGTTTTTTTTTTTTTTTTTTTTTTTTTTCTGGCTTTATTTGATTTCAGATTTTTGAGACTTAGAATGTGTGTACTCATGTTTTCAGATCTTTTGGTAACCTTTAGTACTACGCATTTTTTTGAGACTCAGATTTAGCAGTTGGGGCTTTAAAGACCAACTATTCTGAGATACATACTAAATCTGACTGCTCCGGCATTGTTGAAAGGTACTAGGATCGCAGCAGGTCTTTACAAATTTGAGAGGGATGAAACGTTTGTCCAAATTCACACAGCTACCCAGCAACTCACATCAAACTACTGCTCAACAAAATAACATTAAGAATTAGAACTGAAATAAGATTGTTAAATGACACAAACTCACAAAGGCCCTTCAGCAGAGGGATGAATTTTATGCTCAACATTAATGGTTATTAATTGCATTTAAACTCAGAGAAAGTATTATTAATCAGCAACAATTTGACTGAGCATGCAATGCTTGCTAGAACTAATTGATCCACTGGACTGTAGTGAAATAGTCTACAGTTTGACTCTTCAGGAAAATGGCACAACTGCAAAACAATTTGTAAACGTTTTGCTCTATTTCCACTAGCCAGTACTGAAACAACCCAGACCTATCTTTATTTCAAGGATCTCACATTTTATACATGGAATTGCTACTCACATTATGTTACCAGTGCACTTACAGTGCACTTGCATCTTTGTGCTGGTGCTGGTTTTGTTTACAAAATGGAAATGTCACAATAGGAAGAAAGCTTTAGAATGAAAAAGCATTTTGAGAACAAGACTGATTCTGAATAGTTAAAAAAAAAATGGAGCAAATAAGATGAACTTTAATCAGAAAAAAACATAGTGGTGAGTAAGGACTGTATTTTTTTTTTTTTTCGTGACTTGTCAAAAACTTTTCCTCTACTTCCTTCTGAAAGTTTTGGGCCTAATATAAGCAGTAAGGAAAGGGGCAATAGCAACATAAAATGTTTTTTGTCAGCTAAACATTTTCATAAGTACTTCATTACTGAAATGTTACCAAATGCTGTAATCCATTTACAAGTTGTACATATTCTCTTGCACTCTTGCCTCTCTCCTATTTATTCTCCAAATAACATGTATAATCATTCTAGAATCACCACTTCTCACAAGTCTCATAAAGGTTAATGTTTCTTTTCAACTGGAAATTCCTTCACTGGTTACATTTCAGAGGTTACATCACATAACAATGGTTACATTACCTCATTGGATATATATTGCAGATGTTTCTCCTTTCAGGTCAGAAGCTGAGATTTTCACTTGTATGACACAATATCCTGGCATGGATTAATACACAGACAACACCAGACAGCACTCCCATAGAGAACTGTAACAGACTTCATATCACAGAGCCAGCCACAGTTAAGAAACTATGCTGCCAGCTGCGTTATAAACTATTCCGAATATTAGTTCTTGCACTTTCTGAAAATTCAGTATTTTTACTGCACCATCAAGGAAGCTGGTTTGTCTCATGTGAGTGATTTTAGCTCTACCTTAATGTTAGTTCCCAAGTTATAGCGAGGTACCAAAGTTGGAACTGACCACAGTAAAATACCTCTAGATCCTGCCTTCCTGAGTTTTGCTGTTTGTACCACATATTTTAAGACAGCATGGATGCTACTAAGCCCTGTAACAAATTTCTGAGGAGTATTTGAAGAGGCACATCATGTTATGTGAAGCCAAGAAAAGTTTTTCCAAGTACTCTAACGTGTAACTAAACTTCAAAAAATAAAATAAAAAAAACTGGCTTCTACAACAAATATAGTTGTTTGATCAAAAAAAAAAAAAAAATCAGGATTCCCATCTCCTTGAGAGATAAGTTATATACTACCAGTAACTGATGGCCTACTAACTTAGATTACTTCAGGTGCATTTGCTGACACTTCATGTCAACAGTCAATGGATGTTTTAACCAAATACAGACCCTGTGATACTTCTCTTTGTTCCCACTTACAGTTCCCTTTAGAAATGTACATATTAGCTATGAATACTGACACATCTTTGAAAGAAATTCTATATATCCGGTGAACAGAACATGCCTAAAGTGTGTTTTTCTCAGTGTTGCCAGGATAGGTTCATCAAGTCAATCTAAGCTTGTCAGCAGTCCTTCAAAAATATTTTGCAAACCTGCAATAATGCTGCCTTAGAGAAGTAGATAAGTGACACTGATCAGAGAATTTTACTGTGCTTACTTCTAATTGCCGGCAAAAAAAAAAAAAAAAAGATGCTCAGGATTCATACACATACTTCAGTGGAAGAAGGAATTACATGCTATTTATTATTAAGAATATCAAAGGCAACTTCCAATTTTAATCTTACAGGCAGAACTATTTTTTCCTAGATTCCTAGAATACAGAAAGAAGTTAGCAACTAGTTTTACGTGTTAAATTTTGTAGTCTTCTTTCCTCAGCATTAAAGCAAGCTTCAGTGAATTTAACAAAATTCAATAATACCTAACTAGCTGACACTGCTGCAGGTCACCTTGCAGCATTGTATTGTCCAAATGATTTTTCTTTCCTTTTCACAAACTACTGAAATCGTAGAAATGCTGCTGATGAAGGATTATTCCTACATAAATATTTCTTACTAAATTATCACACAGAAATTAAAATATCTGATTCAGATACAGACATTTTATGAAAGAAATTCAGTATTAATTTAGAACCTTCTTATTGACAGCTGCTTAGAAGAACAAAAGCTCTTCATTAGATCCAATTCTCGAGGCAGTCTCATGAAGCTTGCTGCTGAGAAAAAAAGCCATTAACGTTCTCCTTCCTTTTCATCTCCTGTTATGGGTAGATCTAAATGTGCAGAAAGGGTTCCTTTCTATTTTATTTTGTTGGTTGTATTTTTTTTTTTTTTTACATAATATATTTATTAAGAGTATGACTACATTCATAAAAAAGCTCAATAAGAAAGAACAAATTAGAAGTTTTCTACGTAGGTTGTTCCCAAAGTAATGCCTCCTATTTATTTACATGGAAACTACAACAGATACAAAGAGCACAATAACACTACCTGATAGAGCAAATTCCCAGCTACAAAACAGTATTTTTCAACATAGTCACCACCATTGCCTATGTACTCTTGCCAGCAAAGAGCCTGCATGCTGCGCTAGTAAAATCGGCACCAGCAGAGATTATCCACTGTTTCACAGCTGCTTTAATGGCAACATTGCTTGAAAAATGTTGTCCATGCAGCCCATCTTTCACCTGCCCAAACAGATGAAAGTCAGAATCTGGACTATATTGTGGGTGTGGCAGGACAAGATTGGCAATGTGCTCCACTGTCTTCAAACTGGTATGGGACCTGGCATTATTGTGTTGCAAAAGTAAGGTTGTCTTCTTCTCCAGCCTGACTCTGGAAGTTCAATCCCTCAGTTTAGTCACTGTCACAATGTAGCAGTCAGAGCTGAAGGTTTGTCCAGGTTCCAGGAAATCCAGAAGGATCACCCTGTTCCTATCCCAAAAAACCATGCACGTTACTTTACCCAACTGAAGGCTGCATCTTGAACGTTTTCTACAATGGAGAGTTCACATGTCACCACTCCATAGGCTGCCATTTTGACTTTAGTTTGTAGCAGCAGCACCACATCTTATCACTGGTAATGATGTGATACAGGAAACTGTCACCTTCAGCCTTGTCTTCACTCAATAGGATCTGACAGACTTAGATACAGTGTTCTTTCTGTTCCTGGGTGAGTATTCATGGGACCTACCTGGTGCAAATTTTGCAATATTCCAATGTTTCCATCATCATTTCCAACACATTGAAGCCACTATTCGGCTCCATACACTGCTCTTTGGTCATTGTCATATGTTCTGCCAATTTGCATGGATGAGCTGATCAAGACACACTTCATCTTGTGTGACAGATGTGCATGGCCATCAGGAAAAAAAGAGAAAGCTGTTCATTCTGCCTAAAACTTCAGGTTTTTTTTTCCATTCATTGATCTCCAATGACATTTAATCTTTAGTGCATGCATTGTATTTACTCACCGTACATTCTTGCCCCCGTCAGTGGTGTGGAAATGAACGAATCTGGCCTAAAATATGGCAAAGGCCATATGAGGTACAAATGAACAAAGTAAATTAGCTCCTTAGGCTCCCCCCCCCCCCTTTTTTTTTTCCCTAAAAAACATAACTCAAAAGTCTTTCCATCCATCCTCTGCATCCAGCAAATAATGAAGAGTCAAGTTTTAAGGGGATGTGGCTCAATTTACCAGAAATTTCTGTTTGTGACCATGGTTCATAACTCCCTGTGGTACTGTGGCACGTAATGAAGTAAATACAGGAAGCAGCCTTATTCTTGACACATGGAACATTTACAAAGATGAATTAAATGCACACTATGTGACTTTCTAAAAAACAAAGCACACACAGAAACAGTTTCCTCACTTGTGTCTCATGGGTCAGATTTCTCTTCACTTGGATCATGACTGACCACATAGCCATATGGTCCCAGTGAAAGTGCATAAAGAATTCTTCATTCACTTCTTGACACTCTCAATTTAGATTAATGTCGTATTGTAGGTATATTGTTTTATGTCTCTAAATGTTCGTGTCCTTAATGCACTGTTTGACTGGGAAAAAGGAAAAAAAAACAACATTCTGCCTGTGAAATGTTTCAGTGCCTGATCTCCAGCCTCTCCCACTCTGTATATAACAGCTAAGCAAGACAGCTCAGTTGTGTTGTCATAAACACATATCCTGTCTAAGTGGATTTGGATTAGACAAAATGTTAATCCTGACCTGACAGCATGTATAACTAGCCACACAGGTGACAGGATTTAGGACATTAATTAGGTGTAATAACACAATGCTTAACTCATAATTCCATAATCAATGGACTTCAGTGAAAAACTGCCTTAAGAAGTTCCTGACTTTCCGTTCAGCCATCATAACTGCTTGTAAAATTCTGTTCCAAGTCATGTCACTGATCTTATTTGGGTTAAAAATAACTCTTCAGAAAGTATTTTCACCAACATAGTATGTCCATGTCATAATGATACGGGTCAACCAAAACAGCTGGGGAGGACAGTGGTCAGGAGCAGCTAAGTCATCCTCAGCACTAAAGCCATTGTATGCTGCCTTTTAGCACCAGGGCAGGCTTGTTTATCTTACCACCCTGTACATACACTTCAAAAAAGCTCCTGGCTTTGTATTTCCAAACTTTCAAAAGTAGGCTTTGCAGTGTTTAGTTTTTTTTTTTTTTTCCAGGATAGATGTAATCACAATTCTCACCATTTGCCCCAGAAATCTATGCAAGTAGTCATCTCTTAAACCGAATATAGTGGCATTAAAGACAGTTGAAACTCTAGCCTTAAAAGAACAGTACAAAAGAAGTCAATTTATTCAGGAATTTCTAGCTTTCAGCAGAAAACCGCTCTCTCAGTAGAGGTGTATTTCTTAAAGACTGTAAGATGAAAACCAGAGAATAATTCTGTAAAGTGTTCTTAGGTCAATCCAATTAATCTCACTTTGAACCTGCAATGCAAAAAAAACATCCTAAAATAAAAAAAGGTCTGAACTGCAACTGCGTATGCTCATGTAGCTCTCATATGTGCATTTTACAAGTGACAGAAGAAAAAATGTGAATGGAAATTTTAAGTTAAGCTCCAGAACAAAGATTGTGAGATAGATCTAAATATTATTTAAACAAGGCTTCTTCTTTTAAGAGAGTGAGAGGGGAAATGAAACAATTCAACATATGTCTTGCTAACACCTATTCATCTGAAATATTACGCATCAGCATTTTTTTCCAGCAGTAAAAAAAAAATCTTAGCACTTCAGTGCACAGGAAAGATGATGTTCTGAAGACGAAAACCAGCTGTATAGAGAATGACCGTGGTAGTCGTACAATCATTTTCCTTTGTTTTAGAACGTAAATGAAGCAGAGGCCTTATACTAAAGAGCAGAAAATGGAATTTTACTCCTAGCTCTGCCACTGATTCCTGCATGATCACCGGCAAACTGCTTCAGTCAGAAGTTTCACAAGCGGCCACTGTGTATTCTGAGCATTCAACCTGAGAAACAAAGGATTAGGTTTGCAGAAGTTTTAAGAATTCATATCTCCTAATACAAGGAACTGACTTTATAGTTTTAAAAACTCCAGCTCTGGACAAATACTCAAGATGAGGTACTTGGAAAATAAAGTTACGATCATTTCACATTAGGCATCCAAACTGCTCTGTGCTTTGAAGATATACTGCTGTGCTATAGCACCATGTTGTAAAACTGAGATAATAATATCCAGTCATTTCACAATAGCATTATAAAATGGATACATCAAAGTTTGTGAACTCTGAGATATTGTGGTTTCAGTGGAGCCTATCACTCTTATGAGGAAATCAATAGCATCACATTCAGAGAAAGATCTCCATGTTGCAGCACAAATAGAATGAATCACTACTTTAAATGACATATTGGAAAATTTCCCATTAAATGAGTTCTATCCATCTTATGACCTGAATAATTCCCAGGCAGGGAATGAGCTGTAGAAGAATAGTGTGGATTCACATAATTAAAGCCTGTGTCATAATGCAAACTCACATTTCAGCCCAAATACTTTAAAAGTTTGGCTAAGCTCTTAGCAACAGAATGAAGACTCACATAATGAGAAGTTCTGGGAAGCTTAAATATAGTCTTGTTGTCACATCTAGCATGTTCTTATTTGCAGAGACCCCATGAAACTAATGAAACAATTGGCAAATTAATACAGGATCAGTTGAAACAGCATTCCAGCTGGAAGATCAGATCTGTCAAAAGGCTTTGTTTTATATTGTAATATCTTTAAGACGGAAGTGTTGTTTAAAAGAAGTGAGTTTCTTGGTTATATTTATGTAAGACAAGAATTAAGAGTGTGACAATCATATTTGGATAGGATCTGTTCATGAATTGAGTTTAGTTGTAGTCACCCAGATTACGATCTCAAAGTTGGTGCCTGTTAATTAGTATTTAAGTGCATGTACCATAGCTACATTTAATTACAATCCCAGATTCCTATCTATTTTCTGACAGATGATTGCTGCTATTCGGCATTCAAACAGCTTCCAAAATCTCGGAAGTAGAAAACCTAACATGAATAACAACAAGCAATACAGCATGCTGTGTCGCAAAACAAGCCCACAATAAATGCTAGATTGCAAAAGAAAAAAAGTAGTCAACAAATCAAAGTATTGAATTAAAAAAAGGCTCTAAAAGAAGATTTTCTCTTCTCTTACATTCTGATCTTACAATTGAGTCTTATGTTTTGAACTTGTGCGGTTGTGTCCATGAGACCCTGATATCACAGATAAAGCCAAGGAATGTGAACCTTCAAACAGAGGTTTCTCAGGACGACTCTAAGCACTGCATCCATCCTAACATCATATTATTGACTGCTATACATTACTCTGCTCATTGTCAGGTTTTGTGATTATGTAGTGTTACTGGCTCCACTGGCAAAACTGAAAAATATTATGGTTTTAGCTGATATCAAAGAAAAGGACAGTGATGATTGTGATTAAAAGTAATATTGCAGTTGAATTATTCTGACCTCCAATTTCATACACATAGCTTATTTTTCCAAGTTTTGATTTCTTCCCAATTCCTCCAAACACTTTTCTCCACACACAAACCAGTGGAAAAAGTTAAATTACTATGAATAATAATGCACAGTCCAACCTGCTCAATTTCTTCACATTCAAAAATCATACTATACGTTAAATTTCATAAATAGCTTTAAGAGATATTTTCTTACGTGAAATAATAGTAACTAGAACCACACTGTAATAAGGATTACTAAAATGAAAGGCCAAGATTCCCAGAGATTATGCTGATATATTAGGTAATGCTCCTGCATTCTGTATGAATTTCACAGAAATATCCTCAAAAGCAACACCCTTAACAGTCCCACTGACCTAAGACTCTTTCCCCATCTGCGCTACTACACTGTTCAGAATATGTATTAAAATTTACCAGCAAGCTGCTAGAAAGCAGAATGTGTAGACACTGAATTGTTCTTTTCATTCTCTTAGCAGAAAAAGTGCTTTTGGCCTCTCTCCACTATCATTCTGATGATTTTCACAAAGCACAAGGGATCTTTAGGAAATCCATCATTTGGCTCATTTTACCAGCCAAAAATCATGGTTAAATATTTTTTAATCACGCAACTAAAAGTTAAAAGGAGACAGTCAACACAGCTGCTAAAGACTCATTTCTTTGAAAGGATACATTAAAACTGAAGGCAGCTGTTGTACATAATCACTGGGAATGAATTTGAGTAAAAACTCTGGGATCACCTGTGTAAGCAACAACAGTAACTGTGGCAGAGTGAAACAGGCTGCCAAGCAGAAAGGAATGGTTTGGTATGGAAGGATGTTATATTTTCAAAGTTATTAAGATGTATTATAAACAATCATAATGCACAGAAATAAATTCATTGGCAAGGGCCCTTCTATCAACCAGCACTGGCTAGTTTTAAAAGCACCAGCTGCTAAACCTGAGGTAGTTTCAAAAACAAGTTTAAAATTTTAAGTGAAACTGCATATGGGTATGAAAAGCTGTATACTGAAAGCATATATTCCAGACAGATTTCAGCTTTTAATGGAATTAAAGTTACTCCTGCATCTATGAAATAATGTGAAAAATAGTTATAGTGGCAGAAGGTGGGAAGATGAAATAAAGATAGACAACAGTTTAGCTCATGGATTTAAACAACCAAAAGCAAAGTTGTTAACATGCAACGCTAATGCTACAATCACAGCACAGCTCAGTAATACGAAAACCTTGATTTAGTTTATGTATACAAAGGCCTTTTATTTTCACCTATCTAAACAGCTTCTTTTACAGACAGGATTATGCTCCTGTGCATTAGAAGTGAATAGATGATTAGACTGAGCTGTTTTACTTAGAGCATTTGCCTAATCAGTGCTGCTTTCAGAATTTTTCGTATTAATTTAGTCATTCGACTATTTTGTTATTTTTTGACATGAAAATCTGTGGGAACTGCAGTTCAATTGCAAGCCCTGCTTCACTGCATTGATTCTTTGAACAGTCCATAACTACAGTATATATCAGCACTATAATAGCTGTAAGAGAAAATTCCACAGGATTCCACCTAACATGTTGGAAAAGGAAATGAAAAATAAAAAGAGTTCAGTGATGAATATGCAAAAAGTGATCCAGTGATCCTAAAGATATAACTTATCACTTACAGGCATGCTGATTTACCTCACTGTTGGAGATCTGTCTGACAGGTTCTCATACATGATCTATTTTTTTATACTAAAAAACATTTTAAAAACAATCTAGAGACCCAGTTTTACTTGTATATCTTAACAGGAATAAAATTCAAACTGAACTGTATCAGCTACTTCTGTTGACACCCTAAGGTATCCATTCCCTTCGCTAACTTCTCCATGACTCTACTTGGATTTGTAAATCCTACAGTTTGTTTGGTGTAACTGATTATATCGTCATGAGAATTTATGATTCTGTTGAAAAACCACACGGTATTTTATGAACTATTTGTCTCAATTTCAGATCCCTCCATTAAAAGTGTTTTAGGCTCTTCTTGTAAATTAGATCTGCACTTTTAGGCTTTACAGAACTTAAACATTATTCTTAAAAAGCCTCCAAACCTCAAAATTATGAAAGTGTCTGCACAAAGTAGCAGTAAGAAGCAGCAGCAAAGGAGACTGACAGGGCTTTTTCCAAGTGACCACTACAGTTTAAGATAAGTGGTATGTTTAACCTCATACTGAAGTTTTCATTAAAGTCTCTACTCAACTTCTCACTTTGTTTAATGGATGACGAGGTCCAGTTAAGATGATTCTAGGTCAAGAACTAGAAAAATCATGGAATGCAAGCGCTTGAGACATACAGATATTGTCAGTGAGGAGGCTAAGCAAGCAAAACTCAGAGGGCGATTGTACTGCAAGTGGGAAATCAGGGAGAAAAGATGAAATCATGACTGACAAGAAAGTCACAAGACAAGAACGAGATACAGAAATACTTGGTAGGAGTGAAAACAAAAGTGACCTGCTGAGTGTCAGAATCTTTTGAGTTGGCATCGACCCTTAAAGGTCATCTAGTCCAACTCCCCTGCAATGAACAGGGACACCTACAGCTAGATCAGGTTGCTCAGGACCCCATCCAGCCTGACTCTAAATGCCTCCAGGGGCAGGGCTTCCACCACTTCTCTGAGCAACCTATTCCAGTACCTCACTAACCTTATTGTAAAAAACTTAATCCTTATATCCAATCTAAACCTTCCTTCCTTTAGTTTGAAGACATTTCCCCTTGTTCTGTCACAACAGACCTTGCTAGGGAGTCCGTCCCTGTCTTTCTTACATCCCCCCTCTAGACAATGAAAAGCCTCTCTCAGGTGATCCCAGAGCCTTCTCTTCTCCAGGTTGGACAGCCCCAGCTCTCTCAGCCTGTCCTCACAGGGCAGGTGTTCCATTCCTTGGGTCATTTTTGTGGCCCTTCTCCAGACATGCTCTAACAGGTCCACATTTCTCCTGTTCTGTGGACTCCCACACCTGGACATAGTACTCCAGGTGAGGTCTCAACCAGTCCTAGAGCAATGAATGGGATCTGTGTATATGTTGGACAGAGAGGCGACTACTCATCAAGGCTGAGACCAGTCTTCAGTCCTAGTAGACCAGTTATGATCACATAGACTGGCTGTAGTTGAGTTTTGAAAAGAGCCATTAACACAAACATCTAGCAGAATTTTGTGAACATGGGACAATCTATATGCACAGTCATAATATGAGCACTTAAAATATATTAGCTATTACTACAGATAGTATATAATGACCAAACGGATTAGATCATAGAATGCTTTGAGTTGGCAATGACCTCATAGCCCATTCTTACTTCCTGCTTTTTAGCCTTGCCTTAATTTCAGAGAGGTTTTATTCTGAGATCCACAAGTTTCTCTACATACATAGATATATTGCTTGAAATAAACAGTACTTTACATTTAAAAGCATGTGGCTGCAGACAATTTATTTTAGATGCCACAGCAGAAAAAGTGTCTGTATGCAATGCCTGTGTCAAGCCATCAGCACAGAAGTAGACACAGTAAAGAGAGTAATGGTGTATCATTCCTCATCTACAGCTGAGGACATGTCGATTGCCAGAAAAAGTTGAAAAGGGACATGGGAAATACAGAAAGGCAGTAGAGAGACAGAAGTTTAATAGCAAGTGTTACAGAAAAAAGGGTATGAAATACATTTGATACAGGTGAAAGACATCAGTTTATTGCTTTTTATTTATAGACTTGCACAGTTGTGTATACTGCTTTGTCATATAAAAAATAAATTGAATCAGAATTGGTACAGGGAGAATATTAGAATGAACAAAAATAGTGGGAAAAGGGAACTCCTTTATCCTCTGGTCACTTCAATAAACATACAAAGAATCCTTCTGAAAAAATATTAATTATCTGCTAATGAGGCCTGGGGTGGGAGGGGGGTGGGGTTCATTGTACAATGTAGGGTGCTCTGAGAAGACTTAGCAATAAGCAGATAAAATTCCGGTAAAAAAAAAAATAAATGTGAAAGAGTACAGAATATGTAAGAGAAGTCACATCAGTCTTAAGCACATGTGAAGATGTGAGCGCGTGTCATTTTCCCCACATTCTGATCCAAAAATGCAAGCACATAATGCCAACACATATCAACTTCTTAGTAGAAATGAAGTGAGTTCTGCGCACATAAATCAACCAGATTAACTTCTGCAAAGTTAATTATAGCACTGTTACTTGTTTACCTTTCTTTTCTGCAAAACGTACACAAGGTTTGTACACAGATAAGTGATCTATTTGTTGTACTGTATGCATAGATTTCCACTTATATGAGATAATTCACTATCACAATGCTTTGAAGTTAATGAACCTGCACAGTCCTTTAGAGATAAAAATACCATGTTTCCACCTTTAATATGAAATAAGTAAGTTTTCAGTTGTGTAAACAACTTGCAGATTTTATTTCTGATACTAATGCTGCAGGAACAGTAATAGTGATTTCTTTCCATACATTTAAGATGTATCATATTAGTGTAAACTCTGACTAATCAAAAACTCCCCAAATAATTTTTTATTATTTCTCTTCATTTTTAAAAATGAAGACTTCCTTTCTTGTAACACAGAGAAGAGCTTATTTTTATTTCCAGCATTGTGAAATAGCAGTGGTTTATTACTTAGTACTTGATAGGATCGCAGGTGTTGCTTACAACTGTAAATGATTTTGAATTTTGATAGTCTTTGATTCAATTTCACAAAACAGGAAAATGCTTTTTTAGACAGGACACATGGGAGAATATGAACTTTCTGGAAAACAGACAACTTGAGAACTGCTTCAGCAGAGAGGAAGAATAAAATGCATTTTCCTAAAGGATAAGGAGTTATTTTTACCTATCTTTTTTCCTTATACTTAAATGCTTTTTGGTTTTGTTTTTTTGGTTTTGTTTTTTTGGTTTTTTTTTTTTGGTTTTTTTTTTTTGCATTTTAATAAAAGTGCTATGACAGAATTCATGTTTTGGTTGAACACGGAACAAGCAGCAAGTTAAATTATATACTCAATACAAACCTCATGCAAAAGTGACGAAATAAGTGTAAAATGACTAACCAAAGCAGACACTTTGTAAAGCAAAGTTTCTTCTAAATTCAGTATGCACAGGCAATACAGAGGAAATGGAAATACATTAAAAAAAGATGAAATTGTAGACTAGACTGGCCAAGTTTAAGTAAAAATGTAAACTATTATGATAAGCATCTGTTTAAAATACAATCAGCCTTTGTCACTGCAGTGTAAAACAGACAAAAACTTAGCGAGATGTGGAGGAACAGAGCCTGGAATGGAATTTCTTACAGTACTCGGTGAGCACAAGAAGCCCAGTTCTGAGCCTTCTGCTGTTAGCAGGGAGTTCTGCTGACTCCGAAGCAAGCAAAAAATAAGTCAGAGAATAGTGGGCTGCAGGACTGGACTTTGGTCATTACTTTATCTAAACAAAATAGAGCTTCATTTTAGTAAGGGTGGCATACATGAACTTCGTGATAAACTGCTATCTAACAAAGAGGTCAAAAAATCTGCTGCTGCTATGCACTAACAAAGCAACCACTTAATCTCAGGTAAGGTACAGGTGTCTTTCTGACAACTTATAGTGACCTCATAATGCTATAACATAGTGGAAAGAACAGCAATAATAGCTGAGCAGCAATGTCCTTGGCTGCAGCAAACATGGACAAGCTCAAACACAGCAGCCATAGACACAAAAACAAAAGAAAAAAGCTGCTTACCTTAGGGAGATCTCAGGTAGGCAAGAATCTCCAGCAAACTACCCTTGCCTCCCCTGCCAACCCTTAGATGAGATCTAGGAAGGGGTGGATCCTAGCTCCACCACTTCTGGTCACTCAGGTGGACTGCATGCACCTGAGCTCCCCTGGGTTGGTCCTGCGTTCCTATCAGGTGCTCAATCACTGTTTCAGGCTGTGATTTAGCATTTCTGATACAGGTCATTACAAAAGAAATAGACATTTATAGTCAATTTATCATCCTTGTGTTTTCGTACACACAGACACACAAAAAATATTCAATTCCTGTATTTATTTTTTCCTAACACTAAGGCCATTGTCAAGTAGAGGCATTCTGCAAAAGGTTTAAGGTTTAAAATCAGGTAAAGTCTGTTCAGTTTTGTAAGGATAAACATTTGCATAACAGAGGTGCAATTCAATATTTTCTTGCTGTAAAATTTCTCCCCAAATACCTGATTTCTCCAAATAAGAATACCCTAAGGACAATCAATGCTTGAGATTCAGTTTTAAATTTATGGAAACAGGTAAAGCAAATAAGAATCACAAAGAATTTTCTTCTAAAAATGTAAACGTTTAAGCATATTCAGTGATTTATTGTTCTTAATCAACAGCTTACCAGTCTTTAGTTTGAAGTACAGTGAGAATTACAATGGCCATAACTGATTTTAGTTTGCTTAAAAATATAGGTAGTGAATCTTACTGAACTGCTCTGGTCTAATTAAACGTCTGGCAGAAGCTGAATGCATCAAAATGCCTGTCATCATACGCAAGGACATGCAATGACATGTGATCCTACACTTTACTTTTTGGATGGAGGCAAGGGAATAGGGTAGCACAAATGCATGTGAAAGATAGCTGACATGAAACAAATCATACACCAGGCACCATCATCTGCAGAGATAAGCTCTTTAGGAGGCTGAATGCCTGGGGGTAATAAAAGAGGACTGAGGGAAATTAACGTGCCTTGAACATGATCTTCATCATTCTAATAAGTTCTTTAGTTACACATACCCCTCCTACTGCTAAGTAGGTGGCTATATCATGAGTCATTCTACTGAACATTACCACAAAATCTGGTTACTTACAAAGTGGCTTCTGCTTAATCCCTTTTTATCTGTGCAAGTACCCAACATTTTGTAATTTCTAAGCAAATTCAAAAAGTATCCAAGGGAAAACAATATAATTTATTATGGTAAAAAGGCTGTCACTAGTCAGAAGGAAGTATTATCAGGAATTCAGAATTGGTACTTTTAAAATGATCTCATTAACAGGTGATCCTATACTAACCATATTAAGACAACAAGCTTATTTGATTTCTTTCTCTCTGGAAATTAATACTCAATTCTTAGAGGTAAATATTCCAAAGAATGTCACCTGACTCACCATCCTATTTCCTCTTCACTGTTCTGAAAATCATTTTGGATTCTGCCACCCTTTTTGGTCTTACTCCCATCTCTTGCCACCCTAAACTCTCCCCAGAATTGACATTACATATTTTATTAATCACAGCATTTTTGTATTTTGTATTTTAAAATGATATTTTTTTATTTTTAAAAAAGGGTTTATTCACCAGTGCAGAAAAAACAGCTGTCTGAAAACATCCATTTTCTATAGGGGGGATGAGATTTCTCCTCATGTTATAACACATGCAATAACACGAGTTCATTGCTAGAAGAACTAAAGCCACATGAGTACTGCTTCTCTGGGCTCTGCAAGAGACAGGCATCAACTCCTAGTGCAGCTGGTATGGAGCAGCTCATATCCACAGTGTTTAGGCCTAGCTAGCAGCAACAGATGTGCCACTTTCTTCCTGCACATATATATGGATCAAAATCTTCTGCATCTCTTATGGCATTTTAAAGTTCGTTGATTCTATTACAATTATTTTTTTGTTATCCCATTTCTTCAAGTTTTATTTCTAATAATCTTTGTTTTGTTAACTTTTATGTTCTTTCATACATTCACTTGCTCTCCTCTTCATCATGAACCTTGCTATATATAGTTTTCTATGTTTGACTGCTTATGTTCCGCTATATGACCCTAGCCATCTCTCTTAGCTTGTCTCTGCATTCACTCAGCACTTGCCAACTGATATAAAATGGTTTTAGACATGGCTTGAAAATGTTAAAACCTGCCTCAGGCTTTTACCATTCCTTCTTGCTCCCACAAAAAAAAAAAAAAAAAAGCATACCATTTCAATAAGTACAATTAGTGTCAGGTGAAAAAGTTCTTGCCTGGGGACTTTCCATTTTATTTTTTTTGAATGATTGTGGAATAAGTAACTGAGAAAAGAAGGTAGAATCTCAAAGACATGGCAGAAATGGCATTAATAATCACCAGTTAAATTGGGCATTGTGTTTCTCTTTTTTAATCTACTACTTAGCAGTGAGTCAGTAAAGTCGAGCCCAACTTTCTTACTAAGCACTAATTTAAGCTTTGAAATTAAGCAAAGACCTATTCAGAACAACTCAGTAGCACTCTTCTACAAGAAAAGACACATGAGGTGAAGATATTATTTACAGACCACTATTCATCTGGGATGGAAAGGAGAACAACTTAAAAAACAAAACAAAACAAAACACATCACCTACAATATCTAATGTTCTGTAATTATTTTCTCCAGCTAAAAGTATTAGGCATTTCTGACCAAGGCAACAGCATGGCTCTGGAAGGTAGGATGACTGCAACATACACAGCATCCTCTCTGCAGCCAGCCACACCTGGGCAAAGGCACGCAGTTAAGGTGGGGATTCTGAACTCCCAGGCCTGCAAAACTCTTAATGGCATATTCTTTTGCCTATTATCTAAATTATTCTATTGCCTTTATAATCTGCTCTATCACTTGTATCACTGTTGAGATGAAAACAGACTGAAGTAACTATTTTGAAAGTTTTTTTCATTATCCAAAATAATACCTACAGCTTAAGCTTAATATTCTCTGTTCATATACAGAATAGAGACTGCTGTATGGTTGATCTTTGTGCCTGAACTTACACACTAGAATAATTCATACATATTGTATATATACAGAGAATATATCTGTTTTAACTTCCAGCTCAAATAATGAAGCTCAACTCATTTGTAAACGATCAGCCAGCTGAAAAAAAATACAAAAAGAAACAATTCCTTGGCAAGAGTAATTTCCTAAAGAGAAAGCTTGCTGGATACTCAGCTCCTGACAGATGCTCCAATACTGGGCATTTATTCTCATTTGTAATTGTACAGAAGATTGTGACCTTTCTTTTGACAAGCATGTCCCACTGCTGTTTCACAATGATCTCATATTACATTAATAAGTTCATACATATTGACTCAGAGCAGAACAGCGGAACCAAATATACAGGGAGGATAGCTCAAGAAAGCATTTAAACTAGTGTGCCATTATTTGTTTTGGGTAGAAATAAGATCAAACACTTGAGTTTTGACCACTTGATAGAGATTTGTTCTTTCTTGTAGCTCAGACAAGTTTTAGCACTTGGGTAACAGCCTTTAGTGCATAATAGCTGAGGACTGGCAGGAGATTTTAACAAAGCCCTCTTTTCTGCAGTATATACACAGCCTTTCTCTCTCCACATCAGGGCAAGAAGCCCAAATTTAGTGATTGTTGAGAACCTTGTACAAGATTGCTCTCCTTTCTAAAAGCATTCCTCTGTGGAATTAGAAGTGATCAAGCAGTTTGAGAAAGGGCAGTCTCAGTCTGGGCTGAATACAAATCAAATATATAAACCAAGCCGCAAATCACTTACACTTACTGCTGATAAGCACTGACAGCAGTATGTACGGTCTTTTTCCCTTTCCTTGGTCATCTTCAAAATAATTACACTACAGTTCTGCACTAGTATGACCATGCTCTTGACAAAACACTCTACCAGGTCTCAATAGGCTGAAGGGTTATATATTAGGGCCATTACTGATAGCAAGGATTTAAGAGTGTCTGTTCACCTGTCTGTTGCAAGTTTGTTTTCAAAAGAATTGCAGTAGTAAATATTAAATCCCAGTCCAAATTTAATTTCCAAAGTAATTCTACGCTTTCAAAATGATTAAACTATTATTCCTTTCCATCTTTAAACTACAAAAAAAAAGGAAAGAATTCATCACTTTTGACTCCAGTTAAGACTTTAAATTATCTCTTTCAGACAGATGGTTTAAGAAAGCCATGTAGTTTATCTCCTATCTGCTTAAAGGTAACTTTTTTTTTTTTTAATTATTCCAGACTCAGACTAAAAGAGGGAGGGGAGGAAGCTCAATTATTTTGAAGATAATAGATTTTGTAAGAAGTTGCAGTAGAAAAAAAAATAGCAATTATGTCAATGATTTTGCAACTCAAAAATTTTAACAAAAAAAAACAACAAAAACTAGTATGAGTGCTAATATTTGCATTAAAAGAGCAGTTCTGACATCAGATTTAGATTACAAATGTTTTCTAACTTAAATTAAGTGTTTTTTCTTCCACTTCAGTTATGAAACCAAGCCAAACCATTTTCCATGCCATTTATGCTACCACATCCCCTCTGAATTAAATGTTTGATTTGCAAATTTTTTTGAAAGTTTTAAGGAGATGCTGAGTCTTGAAATGGGAGTTGTTTATGGCTGAAGACTGTAATCCAACCTCTGCCACTCAATATAACCAGCACTGTAGTGGTCATGCTGGGATAACATAGGGAAGGTAATCTACAACCAACAAAGTTTCAAATAAATAAATAAATAAATAAATAGAGCAAGCAAGCTTCTACCACATTAAGCTCTTAATTGCATTTAACTGATTGAGGGATAAACTCTATTTTTCATGTGAACACAATACGTATGAATATTTTTTTAAAGGGTAGTGAGCCTAAAATGTAAATTTACCTAGAAAACGGATTGGAAAAACTTCACAGTAATAGGAGAAACTAAAATTAATAAACTCTGACAGGAGGTAAATTCTAAGGTATTTGAGTTAGACTTCAGACTTTTGCCTATGCTTCAGCAAAATATAGTAGCTATGCTTGGATTGCCTTTATGCAAGAAAACCTTCTGATATAAATTTTACAAGAATAAGAATAATTATATTCTCTGACCTATATTTTTTCATGTCTCAAACACTATGAATACAAGGGTGATTTCTGCTTGCATTCTACAATTTTGAAAGTGTACTAATTGCACGACTGAAATATTCTGAATATTCTGAAATAAATGCAAATTGCCTGGATGGTTACCATCCAATTTCTAATGGACTGATGCTCATATAAAAATCCAATAGTATCAGCAACAAGCTGGCAGTTACTGGTAGAATGAGAGGTGTTGAAAAATGATTTGGCTCACAGCTGAACTTCCTATTTAACCACAGGGAAGATCAAATTAAGTCAAGGTCAAGTATGGGACAGAGCAGCTGTGCCATGCAACAGATAAGGACTGCTGGTATATATATAGTAGATCTGTTTTGATTTTCTCATCATGAAATCTAGAATTGCTGCAGGAAGTAAAGGGGCCTCCTTGACTCTTAGCCTTTCACTTTTGTCTCTCCAGGTTCAGTTCCCTCCCAGGCTACCCAAAGCCTTCATGGTGTAGCAACAGCCCCCTTGCATTTGCAAACTCACTTCTGCAGCCTGTCTCTGGTTTACAAGAAACACTTCACAGCTTTCCAGTATAGCGGAATAACCAATTAATCCTTCCCCTGTTGAATAAGAAAGATGTTAGTATCTCCCTAACAGAAAAAAGTGACTGGAGTAAGGCAGTAAGAATCTTGTCTGCAGAAGATTTTACTCTCCAATGTAACTCATCTGGAACTCTTACTAATCACTACAAACACACGCTTTCAAAATTGAGTGGTTTGGGGCTCTGTAGCGCTTTGGCTTCATAATCTATAATTTTTCTATTTCAGTAAATGAAAATAAATCAATTTATTGCAATTAATGTGCAGGTACCAAAAAAGGTGGCTGTATTTTTTTGGTATCCATCTGTCTTCCTCTTACTCCATCTGTTTCCTTCAGTCATTGCACAGGAATCCTGCTTCATGAAAGGGAGCCTAACATGTTCATGCAATGCAGTGTAAGTTACCTAGTTACTCAGCTGAAAGATGTTTTCAGGATAAATCACTGTCCTTGTACTCTGTAGAAGGCAACAGGCATCGATTTTGTTGTTAATATGTCTGAGCAATTCTTCTTTCAACAAAATATATAACTGTCAGTAAATTTCCTCTGATTTCAGATTGTGCACTTCAGAATAATACCATAAAGGCTCATCACTTTAATCAGTTATTGATTACTCCATGGGGACTTTCCACAGATTCCACTCAATGCTGCTTTTAAAATGGTAAGTACCTATATAATCATATGATGTTGTAAGCTGTTTCAGATTTTTATAGCTAGTACAACAGTACAAATGCACAATATAAAATTATTTGATTGGATAGTATGGCTTTTATTAAACTGTGTTGACTGACTTTGTTTACTCTTCAATTAAGTTTAACCATTTTTTGGCCTGATGAATTAAAGATTTCTGTTTGTCTCTTTACACTAAATACAAGTGTTTAAAAGAAAAAGAAAACAAAACAAAGTCTCCTCTCCCTCCCCTATTGCAATCCAAGATGGAAGATATAACATAAAGGCTAATTTTAATTTAATTTCAATTTAATTTGTGTAGCGTACGTCACCAATACAAAAGTCACTGCTAAAACCATTTTTTCTACTGGATACTATAAACAAAAGACACTTCCATACTTATCATATTGTTATGGCAGTGTGATGAGGTCATTCAAAGGTCAAGTCAAGAAAGGCTTTTTCTTTTTTTTTAATAAATAATCTCACACTTCAAACATAAGGCTCTCAGTGTTTATGGTGCTTTTCTAGAGTACCTCAGTGCCTTAAGTACTTTGTTTAGTGTATTTTTATTTTCATTATCATCATCATCATATTAAAAGGGCATAATCATGGTTTATTTGCAGCTACAAAAGACTTGACTAGCACTGAATTTATAGAGAATACAAAAATACTACCCCAGAATACATTCCACAGGAACATGAATTTAAACACAACTTTGTGCCCAGGGTAATATTAACTCGGCGCTTTTTTAAGAATCCCATATATGATTTTACCAAACTGTAAGTAGTATAACTGTCTATAAGAACATTATTGAGTCAAAAAAGCAGTAAATTACCTAAATCTGTTGAGCCATAGAAGGAGCCTTTTTTAAAATAAGGTAATTTAAAAATATGAAGTGAGAATTTAAGTTAGAAATTAAATGTTTTTCCAAGATGACAGATGGCAAGAAGTGCTGGTACTGGCATTTTGGAAAATAGAATTTTCATGTTACAGGTCCATTAAAGTGATGTAGGTGACTAAAAGTGAGGATTCCAATTCTTATAATCTTCATATGTACATTTAAGTAATTATAGTCCATTTTCCCATTCTGTGGAGTGAGTTTATAGTATTTACAAATGAAAGCAAAAAATGAATGTCTGGTATTAACCATACAGAAAAAAATCAAGTCTATGTACCTCCTCCAGTGTTTTAAAAAGTATTAATAATAAACTATTTGCGTAAAATTAAAGCGAGAAAACATTCGTATGTGAGAAAACATGGATCTTTTTGACACCTGCAAGCTAGTTTTTTTGATCTGCTGTATAAATAGAAATTAATTATGGAGAGACTAAGACACAACAATGCCCTAGAAAATGAGAGACTGACTTTTTTAAATATACTCAAAATAGTTTGAGTAAATCTGTACCATGCAGATAAACAACCACTAAATGCATTTGAACAGCAATTCTTTTTGCTTCTAGTCTTCTACAAAGAAGTGATGGTTAAAATACCGTTAGCTACATTGAAAGCAGGATCAGGCCCTGACACTTTCACTAGTTATATTTTCTGGCCCATAGAGCATCACTATTAACTGTGAATGTCAAAACCCGTACAGGCTCTAGTGAAAAACGTATTCAGTCTTCTAAATGAATGCCTGAGCACTGACTTTTAAGTGAAGACAGAGATCAGTAAGTCAGCTTTTGTTCATGCTGCTTTCTTACTAAAAAACCAATGGCTTGGAGTGTGCTTAGGAACATAACCTGTTCCTTCCTAGGAATTTAGTCTAAGCTTTCTTTTAAAATAACTTTACTACTTTAGTTTTAAATGTAGCTTCAGAAACAAGTATGTTCCAAAGCTAAATTCCAAACCCTGAAGCTGACACAATACAGCAGTCAGGAGTGAGGCTGAAACTTGAAGTTAATACACTGAGCCAGTCCTGTCAAGGTGGATGTTACAGCTTCTCAGTTTCAAAAAGTACCTTTGCTGCTGCTACCTGACTGACAGCCTTTGGAAAACACTGTTTTCCCAACCTCACTGCAGAAGTGCATATCAAGTTGTTTCTTAGAGTAAATAGCAACCTGATTATATATTGGAGAAAGGAGGCTGACAAAGAAGAAATAGAAGGTAGCTTGGTCACTCAGAGCCAGTGAGTGCTATTAGAGAGACAGAAATGCAAGTGCAGAAAGTTATCTTCTTGGGGAACAAGGGGGAGGAGGCTGCTGGATGGAACCACTGAGCTCAGAGGACTTTAAAAGTTGCACCCTATAATTCAGAGAATTAAATATAACCGTGGGTTTATCTTCATTATTTTCAGACATCTGGTCTAAGAGAAGGGAAATTAAGAAGTCAGAAATTACTATTCTTCACAGGCACGGATACCCAGGAATCCGATCTGTGTGATTGCAGCTACTTGCATACGTTGATCCACGAGGATCCAGCACTGAGCTACAATTCACACAGTTTTAGCATCACCACAACAACCCAGCAGTCAAAAAATCTGTCCCATTAGAACAGTGCACAATCTGACAATCTGCTACACTGCTTTACAAAATCGTCATGGGAGGAAATATCTTTAGGTTTGACTTAACCAACCATCTGTCTACACAAAAAGTCAAAATGTGTAAATTTACATACAATGTTTTGCTGCCCAATTGCAGCCATTAAGCATTATTCCTTTCCCCCACTCTTTACTTAATAAAAGAGACTATTTTTTGTCACTTCAGTAGTGGCTTATGCAAAGAAAACAAGCCAAAGCAATTGGGCATGCATCAGCATGCAAGAAAGCATGCTCTGGAGTGGAATACACAACCCAGAGCACATACTTGCTATTTGCTGCTACCCTGAAGTGCAGAATATCTGCACAATTATAGGGCGTACTCAATGGCAGCAGGAGGCAGCACTTGTAGTTTAGTCTGTTCCTACTCTCTGCCTTCACAGATTGTTTTGAACCAGATGGACATTAGCCTAAGTAGCATTTACACAAGTTCAAATAAATTACACATTCTTAGTTCTAACTTCCTGCTTCAGTACAATGTTTTCATCTGTCCTGAAGTAAAAACCAAATGAATCATGCACGTCTAAGTGGATGCATTGGGCATGCCAAATAAGGAATAGCTATAATCATTTATAGCAAAAGCAATTAGATCACAAGTAATGTGCTTAAACACTTAAAGCACCAATTGTTTAATTTCCAGCTACTTGAGACTATGAGACCATTACCTGAAAATTCAATAACGTTTGGTTTATAGAGAACCAAACTCCAAGATTTTAGCTTTCCATGGTTAATTGATCACATTTTCTTTCACTCTTGTTTTTAGATTTTATTGTTAATGAAGAAAATCTGCTTAAAACTGAAAGCTGAAAATACAGTGTGAAATAAACTGAACTTAATAATGAAAAACAGGGCCTGTTGCACTTTTTGGCCATTTTTCATATTTAATTAACTGAAAACATACAGTTCTGAATTTTAATTCACTGACAAATAACTTCATTAAAACAAAATTATGATTGCCTGTGGTGTTCCACATCCTTCCAGAAGACTGAGTTTAAAAACCTACAGACTTTGGGTGGCAAGAAGTAAATGCACAAAACAACCATGGTCTGCTTCCCTCAAAGCAAAATTTCCTAATTTCCTGTACAAATTCAAATTGAATATGATCTTGGAGGTGAGAAAGGAACGGGGATTATGTAAAGCAAGTTGTGGGAACAGTGACTGCTGGAGCCTGGAACAGGGAAAGAAGAGAATCCTTAAGGCAGGAAATAGAGAGCAACTATCAACAACAATCTAAAGAAAAAAATAAAAATGTTGACAAAGTGTTCATGTAGCCTTTTCAAAGAGATGGAAATAAAGTGGAAGGATGAAATAGGAATTATCAATCAGTGTAGGGATATGCCTTTTTCCACCTCTCAATTTAAGCAGCAACTTAAGCATTATCAATAGGATATTTATATCCATCTCAAATAAAGTTGTGAGCAACAGTACTGACGTCATGAACATGACATAAGTTGCTTGGCTATGCCTGATTCTCTCTGCTGCTGAATAAAATACTGCAATAAATGTAGCGGAAGATTTCACATTTTGATGATGCAACTTAAGATGTACAACAATTCCTTATAAATTGGGATCAGTGTGATTCTTGCAACCTCAAAACTGGGTGATGGCAAGAATAAGCTCACTGACAATTGTGACAGTAGAGTATTGATGACAGCAATGGTTAACGATGTGTGTACATGCTGGATTTAGGCCTCTGTAGAGGATCCCTGGCTTGACATGAAGTGTTTCTTCAGTTTGATAGGCAGCAACAATAAACTGCACTGATGTTTGGCTTTCTGTAATGGTGTTACCTACACTGCAAAGCAGAGAGGTGAAATTTCCCTTTACTCAAACATCGCATCTCATGTAAAGAAGTAGCATTTGCTTGTTTTATTTATACACGTTTAGAAGACACTGATATACATACAAAAGGAACACTGAATCAGTTCTGTATAGTGCTCCAACAGAACACCAGATGAAATGGGTGAAAGGGAACTGTATGTATTCCCAGTCCCCAGTTAAGGGGACTGGGATATCACATGTCCATGATATGTTACTGAAGGTACCCCAAAACACACCATTATAGTGGCCAACCTATTACTTGCTTCATTGTGCCAAAGCATTTATAGAAAAGTTCACTCTCCTCCTTGTACTCCCTCTGCTTCAGACTGTCTGAAGGGAAAAGAGTAAACAAACATAGGCTAAACCAATGTTTTCCCTCACTCAGCAGAAATGTCTCTAGACAAATTCTGAGAAAACACTGTGCTGTGTTTCTGATCCAAGCTCCTTGCAGGACAGAAAACAAACATTCAAATGATGTGCACAGGTTAGCATCTATCTCATCCTCATAGCAGTCAGCTCTTCAGAGACAACTCATCCATTTTAAGGGAGAAAAAATACAAAAAAACAGACACAAAACCCACACAACCTCTTTCACAACGTGAAGCAAAAAAATGTGACTGAAAAACTATGGGGAGGTGTGTTGAACAAAACACACTCTTTTCAATCAGTGACATTAATGAACTTCACTCTGAAAAATATTTTTAAAACGCAACATGATTACTTTTTTAAAAAGAAACAGAGATAGAGATTAAAAGACCTAATTAATTCAAGACGTTAAGGAAGACTTTTAGAAATCTAGGGCTTACCCAAACGCTCACATTGGACTGAGAATCACACAGTCAGGAGCCTTCCTGGCCAGACTATTGAAACCATCTACTGTCTTTTTTTTTTTTTTTTTTTGCATTAAACATTTACCTGTTCACTCTGTCCCTTTCTACTGGTTTGGGCTGAGTCTGTTTTCTACACTGTAGCTTGTATGGTGCTGTGTTTTTGATCTGTGTCTAAACCAGTGTTGATAATACACTTCATGTTGTAGCTATTGCTACTGCAGTGCTTACCACAGTATCAAGGCCTTCTCTCTGGCATGCAGCTTCCCTCCCAGCAACTACACTTTGGGTGCACAAGGAGCTGAGAGGGAACACAGCCAGGACACTGGTGCAAACTGGCCAAGGTGATATCCCATAACTTATGACTGGCAATGAAAATCTCAAGGAAAGGACAAGAAGTAAAACCTGTGGAGTTACAGTGCTTGCCTTCCCAAACAAACAGAAAATACTATGGTAAGCTTTCCTGGAAATGGCTAAACGTCTGTCTTCTGCGGTTAAGCCACAACCAGTAATTAAAATACCCAGTTATTTTGATTAGTAGCAAAAATAGCAACATATATCTTTATTTTCCTCTTTCACCTCTTTTTTTTTTCTTCAGTTATTGCTAGAAAGCTGAGTGCACTAAGAGCTACTATGCAAAGAATACAAATGTCAGGCTTACAAGATCACAAAATATTTGTCTCTAACTCTGGCAACTTAGTGTAGAGAAAAAGTACCCTGAATACAAGTGGTCTGAACTGCATAATCTGTCTAATTTTATTAATATTTCATTCACACTTCTGCTTCTACTTTACTCCTACAGACCCCCTCAGCTTATTAATTTTTTGTTTACAAGGTAATTGAAAATGTAGCCAGGAATATTAGTCATTTATTTTATCTGTGACTAACAAAATAAAAGGCATTCACAAGAGCAGATGACTCTTCAAATCCCATCTTAAGAGACATAAGCTAATCCACTACATTGATAAAGAAAGATTGATTTAGATTCATATGTACAATAAAAATCCTCTAAAGTAATTTTTCATTTATAGCCAAAAGCCGAATCAAAAAATAAATTACATTACATAGCTCAACACGGAAATACAGTGGTTAAAATTGTATATGCCAAACTAGATCAAACTCCCACTGTCTTCCATTTGAAAATACAAATCTACATGAAATAAAATATCATGCAAAAACATTTACCTATTCCCTAACTGTATTTTGCTGTTTAAAAGACTGTTCTAGGACATCAGGATAATATGCACAAAAATAAATATGTTCTGTACTTGCACTTAGTCCATTAATAATAACTGCTACGTTAGTAAATAATAAACATTCAGGTAGTTTGAAAACCAGTTTTCTGATAGAAGTGCATTAAAGATGTAAGCATATGCGCTACTAGCTGTCAAAAGTTAAGCTCGGGGAAAGATCAGTAATGTGTTATTATTTGCAAAATAAATAAAAAATAAGTAACAGGCATCTCTACTATTGAAATTTTCATTAAGCCCATGTAAGATCTCTGGAATGTGTCTCCAAATCATCCAACTGTCTGCAATAATGGCATAATTTTGCAGAGAAGAATCATTTGACAAATTATTAAAATATTGAAGTGAAAAGAAGTTGAAAAAGAGGTAGCAAATATTTTGTATTTTGTGAATTTATTGTTTCTCCAGGAACAAAAAAGAATTTCAAGCTTTGAAGACTAAAATATGCTACTAAAAATTATCTCCCCTGTGTTCCAGGTAAAATAGTACCATATACAAGCAAAGCAGACAAGATGACTAAGTAAGACACCCCACTCAATATGGGTGAGGTGGTCAAGGGGAGGGGGAGAGCAAGAGGAAAGAAAAGTTGCATTTTGAAATTATTTTTCTGTCACAGGAAAAAATTGAAC
This sequence comes from Aquila spilogaster, assembly GCA_024606505.1. Classification (NCBI taxonomy): domain Eukaryota; kingdom Metazoa; phylum Chordata; class Aves; order Accipitriformes; family Accipitridae; genus Aquila; species Aquila spilogaster. The sequence goes on from JANHGO010002723.1 coordinate 26,776, forward strand.
TTTTCACCTGATACTACTGCCTCTCAAACATTAATCTCATTCATCAACCAAAAATAGCACTTGATCCACCTCCAAAATTAATCTGGGAAATAAATGTATGCACTATCTAAAAGGAACACAGAGCCTGTGTACAACTTTTTTTTTTTTTTTTTCAGCACTCCTACTGATTTAAAAGATAAGCTATATGGACATTCTTAGACAGAAAAGGTTATGGACCAAATGACTATTCTCTCACCCTCCTCTTACCTTGTTCTAGGAAACTCAAGGGGTTGACATTAGAGATCATAGAATCATAGAATGGTTTGGTTTGGAAGAAACTTTAAGATCATCTAGTTCCAATCCCCCTGGCTATAGGTAGGGATGCCTTCCACTACACCAGGTTGCTCAAAGCCCATCCAGCCTGGCCTTGAATGCTTCCAGGGAGGGGCATCCACAACCTTTCTGGGCATTCACAGCCTTGCTGGGCAACCTGTTCCATTGTCTCACCACCCGCACAATAATTTCTTCCTAATACCTAGTCTAAATCTACCCTCTTCCAATTTCAAATCATTTCCCCTTGTCCTGTTGCTACATGTCCTTATAAGAAGTTCCCTCCCCAGCTTTCCTGTAGGCCCCCCTTCAGGTACTTGAAGGCCGCTATAAGGTCTCCTCAGAGCCTTTTCTTCTCCAAGCTGAAGAGCCCCTGCTCTCAGTCTTTCCTCATAGGATGAGGGCTCCAGCCCTCCGATCATCTTCGCGGCCCTCCTCTGGACCTGCTCCAGATGTGCAAACATGGTTTCTTTTTCATCAGGTTCTGCATTGCAAGTCGTAGGGGGTTCTACAACATGAACTTAATTTGGGTAGCAGTGACACAAAGAGTCATGGATGTACACACAAATTGCCACTTTCCCTAATAACATGATAATAGTTTGAAGATTTGTAAACTTCAAAATGGGATTTATCATACCAGTAATCTTTCTCTCAACATGTTTTTCTTCTGCTAATACACATTCATAACCTCATCATTTGCTTTAACTGACGTTCTAAACTTAACTTTGTTTATAAACCAATAATTCCTTCCAAATCTTGTTGCTTAACCTTTAGTTACCTTGTTATTACCTGACATGGCAATTAGTACTAAATTCTAAACATTTTCAGCCATTGAATAACCATTATCATAACCTATAATTTTTAGTCAGATAAGCATAAATTTTTTTCACAAAGTACTTCAAAAAGCAGCAGCCAGTAACTGAAATGTTAACCTTTTACTTCCATATCATGTTGATAAACAGCAAATAAAATGAATTTTGACACTGATTTTAATGGCCCTAATATTTTATCTAATTAATATATTCTTCTTAATGAGACAAGTGTTGATAAGCTTCTAGACTTTAAATCTCCACTTGAAAGCTCCTGTTTCTTCATCAGAGACTTCTCTAAGAAATGCTTTGGACTCGTACACACCTAAGTGACACAGGGTGCTGCAGGATACAGCTAGCACAGTGTTTTACATATCATCCAGAAATAGAACAGATTATTTTGGGATCTTGCCCTTAATCATATTTAAGCATAGATTCCAGAGGCCATGGACTAATCACAGCACCCTGAATCCTGTTTCATATCTTCAAACACACATTTTCCTGCTTTCTCCATTTGGAAACTGTACTGAAGAACATTGATTACACTGATCTTAGCTTCAGAAATAGCAAGCTAAAGCATACGCTTATCAGAGCTAGAAGACACAAACATAATAAAGGTCTTTTGTGGCATACAAATTTAACCTCTGTTCCAACACTAGTCTGAACAAAGGCCTAAGACAAATCTGTGTGCCTAGAGCCCAAGGAATTTGATGAGTTTTCATGAAGAAAAGATTAGAGTATTATGCTCCTGAGCAAAAAGTTTGCAACTCCAGCTTTAAGCATTACAGAAGAACTTAAGCTTTAGCATCCAAGATTAGCAAAGCCTGGAGGAACTCTCAGAAATGACAGTATTTATGCCATCTACGTTTCCATTTCCACCTTGAATACAATTCTACTATGATCGTGCAAATGAATTCAAATTTACTACATTCTCTCTATAGAAAAAAAAAAGTTTATTAATAGAAACTAAAACTGTATGACATAAATGTTTTTACCGAAAACCTCTTTCCTCTAATATAATAAAAAATGAATGAGAATGAATTTAAGGTCTTTCTCCAGCCAGAACATCATGAACTAAGAACATTTTAATGCAGTTTTAGTAATGTTCTAACACTTCTAATATAGTTAATACCTATTTACTTTGTAATACAATATTTGGTCTATTTGTTTTTGAAATTGTAGGTGAGTGAATTTGTGTTTTTTTAACATAGAAAACTTTAAGTCTTTTATCCA
>JANHGO010002724.1:0-29119 GCA_024606505.1 Aquila spilogaster
TTATTTCTAAAAACTCCTGCCAGCTGGGCTGGAGGGAAATCTCAGCACTGTGGGAGAATGAACAAACTACAGGCCTCTGAGGGATTTGAAGTAACTATCTGACTAAATTGGATTAGAAAGTAAGGAAGGGGAGGGGAAGGAAAGCTTATTCTGAAGTCTACAAAAGCTCATAAAAAAATCTTAGAAGATTTTCATATGCTGAAGGGGAGAGAAATATGCTAGTTTTTATAACAAAATGGAGAAAGAATTTGAAGGCATGAGCGAGCCAATGCACTCGGGGATGTTTGAAGGGATTACTGCTGGTATTATTTCAAGAAAACTGTTGTGTCTGCCTTAGAGCTTTGAAACAGCGTTTCTCAGCAAAATCTGGGCTGCCTGACAAACCAAAATATTTGTACTTTCCTTCCAGGTATTTGATACATGTCTCCTGTTTGAACGTATAATGTAGCCTAACCATAAGTTCCTTTAAATTTCTTCCTAAGCACGTTGCATTTAAAAGCCTCTGCCCAGAAGGATTTCAAAGGGCCGTGGAAAAACAAATTCAATCTTGTTATGAGAGCCAGCATCCTGCTTTCATCCCCAGCAAGATCATTCACAGAAGCGTGCTGGTGACGCTTCCCAGATCACCTGGCCACCTCTCACACATTTCACAGTATTTTTAGCATGCATGTGCATACTCAGGAATACTGTCCCATTTACAAGCTGGCTTTTTGGAAGACAAGGTGGAAAAATCTCACTGCCCCGCTGGGTAAGGGGGCAGCTTGGTGAAAAGATGCTGTGGGTTCACTATCTCCTCCCACTCCACTGCTGTGGAATGGCTTCTCTGCCGGCTTCCCGCCCCTATGGCCAGTCCCAGTCCTCAGCTCTGCCAATGCTGAAGCTGATAGAGATTACGTGGGTGTAGCCCAGGACAGAACTTGGCTCCCTACCTTCAGATATGTTTTTAAAAGCCAGATTTTTAGCCACTCTAACACTTCCCATCTTTCCACAGGCAGTGCCAGGAAGCTCAGCTGCTCATGGGACACACTGTCTGGGTGAGGGACAAGTGTCAAAGGCAGAGAGTTAAAAGAACACGCAATACATGGTTTCTCTACTGTCAAAGGGAAAGAAAACATGCCCTACAAAGTCGATTTCCTTAGGACTTTCATGCTGTTAAAGTAAAAAACAGGACACTTTTCAGAGCTCTGGCAGGAACTGAAGATATCAGCACGCGGGATGAAAAATGTACCCTACTGAACTATAGTCTGTGTATGACGGGCACAAAAATCGCAAGCACTCAGAGCAATCATAATCAAAGATCCTGCTTATGATCATCCGTGATCCCTCTGCCATTCCTACATCAATTATCACAGAATAATTTCTGTGATCTCCTTTGGCACCGGGGAGGAAAAGCATGGAGGAGAGAGTGGGAAAAAGGAAAAAACACAATTCAGCAAAATCTTTCAAAACAGTGGAATTTTTTTTAAGGGTATCACTTCGTAAAGAAACACTCATGTCACTTAGCAACAGCAGCCACAACAAAAGTATTGGTAGCTCATATTCCAGACAAACCGAGAAATGTTTAAAACATTAACTTGTTATACAAAATCCACACAGTCCATTTCAGTTAACGCTCCACGCCTCTAATTCCTGGGACTCAGGAAGAGCGAGCCAACACCACCGCACTTTCTTTCTCAACAAACATAAGGAGTGGGAGCCACTTCTGATAAGAGTTACACATAATCCAGTGTTGTTGGATGTCATCAAATCCATGCTGAGGCATCATGTCAAAAATCCTTATTTACAACAGAAATCTAACACATGTGAATAGCCCAGTGGTATTTCTCAAAAGGGATAACTAAAGGTTTCACATCCATGAAAGGGAAAAGCTAGGGGAGGAAGAAAATCTGTGCCATTTTAAGCAGCGGAACATGCATTGAGTAATGAATAATATAAGTAAAAGTGCAGTCTACACTGTCACTGACTTATCCTACTAAAAGAAAATCTCTGCTGTCACTCAGTGGCTCTCAAGGTGCAGTAATAGCACCTTACTTCCTATTGATAACAGCATCTATGATCTTCCTACTGACAACACTGATATTCTCCCTATTTCGTGGCTTCCTACCCCAAAATAACAATGGAGACTGCAAGTAATGAGTGTCAGAAGACCCAAACCAAAGCAGACCAAGTAACTTTTAAATTTCAGGGCTCCGGGTTATGCATCACACTACCATGACTGCGAGACTGCCCAGAGGACCTCCTGGCAGATGACACTTTCCCCACAGGCTGCTCAGGCACTGAATCTCCCATTACCTGGGCCTTCCCCAAGCAACATTCAAGTACCCTTCTCATTCCCATCATGACAGTCTGCCCATGGTTGCTGGGGAGTCTCATCCAGGCTCCTGCAGGAGTCCTCATCCACCTGCCCAGGTGGTTCCAGCACACTCAAGACAGGAACAGAGCCAGAGCAGCCATGACAAGGCTGGAGGCAAAACACAAATCTGTTGCTTAGGGGAAGACAAAATAACTCGTTCTCCCTGCAGGGATCACAGGAGTCCGGCAGCAGCACATGGAAGGTGATAAAGAGAGGAATGGGGGAGCTTGAGATGGTTGCCCAGTCAGGTTTCTGTGGGGGGGAGGGTGAGGTCCCCACCTGCTGCCAAGAAGGGAAAAGGTGAAAGAGTAGACCTGAAAAGGAAAGCATTTGTGTACTCCCCCCATGTCTACAACTCTTCCAGTCCAGCTCTGTCCACAAACAAGCACTCTCTTTACTACAGCCACACTGGGATGCCAACCACGTAGAGGCCCGGCCTCACAGCAGAGACACAAAAGCCTTCTTCTCCCATTTCCTGTCTTACTCTCTAGACTCAGGATGTGTCCTTAGTCCCATGAATTAACTACTTTTTTCCACGTGAGCTCCCAAAATACAAACTCAGAGGCTTTCCTAAATATAGAGCCAAGGGATTTTGCTTTGACCAGACCTTCAGTGCTTGTAATGCCTTCATTTAAATCGGTGGAAATATATAATTTAGTGTTTGTTGATAAACTTGCTCTTTGATTGTTAAAATAGCTTAATAGTACTCAAGCAGGTCCCAGGTCAGTTTACTAGTTTGTAGGCAAAGGAACATAACGAACAAAGTGTAGTAAATGAAACAATTAGGAGTTAAATGAATACTCCCTCGCCCTAAATGCTAGTGTGAAAACACAGATATTAGGCATCCCAGAAGTCTTTCATTCACACACCTCCAAGCATATTTCTTCCTTAGAGAAGAAAACCAAGGCATGGTGAAGAGACAGGATTGGTCACATATTGAGGAAAGAGACACTGAAAATAACCTGTGAGTTTTGGAGGCAACTTTTCCCTTCTGTATGCCTTTGTGTAAGCTTGGGAGGTAGGCAGCCAGCCTGCAGCTCACCCTGCTGCCAGCCAACCCATCTCTCAGCTGCTCCTAACCTGCTGCACTTACACACACAGAAACTGATATGCACATACATACTCATCCCAACAGACCAGCCCAAGAGTCATAAGACTCATCTGACTTGTGTGGGTGACAGAGGCCAAGTGCTACGTGCCAGACAGCACCCAACCAGGCCTGGTGGCCACCTCTCAACAGAGGTGGCTTCCCTGAGGGCTATCATCCAGCCTTGGAATTTTAAAATTTCATCCTTCTTAAACATTCAAGTTAGTTCCGTTTTAACAATTCTTCTTCAGCTAACAGATCAAGAATCCATATAAATCTCTTGCAAAGGGATTGACTGAGTCTCAAAAGTCTTCAACAGCTTCATTTGCTATGGAGCAATTCAGCTCCTCAAAATCCATGGTCCAACTCATTTCATACAAACTTCCTTTTTCTTCAAGTTTGTTCACTCTGCATTTTTAAAATATACTCAGAAATAACTCTAAGATTATTTAGTTCCTTGTTTTTCCCATCTTCCTCAAAACCCTGGTTTCCAAATGACAGAAAGCCCTTAGACAGAATAAAAGCACAACTGAAAAAGGCATGAGATCAAGAAAAAATTGAGGAAAAAAATAACTTTACAGTTTTCGGTCACTTAATCTGACATTACCTTGGACTTGCATATAAAAAAAAAATGACAATAATATAAATTGGACCATTGCATTCCCAAAAGGAGGCAATAGTGCCTCCAACTGATCTGCAACACACAGCTAAACAGCCAAAGGGATTTTTGCAGAGAGACTTGCACAACATGAAAATGCAGGCACAGAAAGAGTCCTGAGCATAGCACTCAGGGTCCCCAAGTCCGTCCCGGGGAGCACTCTACTGAGTGCACGCTCTGCATAACCTCATTTGTTTTCAGCTGTCTCCATAAATTACGAATGTCATTGTCTCACCTATATCATCTGGTCCTAATCTCCCTGATGAAACACAATCCTTAAAAATTTTGAGTCTAGGAAATGAGGTTACTCAATGTTTTCAAGAGAGTCTAAAATTGGTATCAAAACACAAAAAATAATGCCTGATGGAAGAGCAAAATTAGTATGAGGCTTCTCATTCAGTTATGTACATTGAATCGTGCATAGAAAATAACTTCGAATAGAAATTGCTAACTTTAAAGTTCAAATAACAACTCTTCTTTTGATCTTGTTGAAATCTGCGACATACAGTCATGCATTTCCAACAAAAAGTAGAGGTTTGTAGGAAATAAAGCAAGGAAAAAGTGGCTTAAATGTATATTAATTAAATTTGGATGCAAGGACATCTTTAAAAATTTATCATTTTTGTATTTTTCCAGTGTTATAGTAATAGTAATTAGATCCAGAAGAAATGCTTCAGCTTGTCAGCTTTAATAAAGATGACACTGTGGAGACTCTCAAGAGAGCAGAGACCCAAGCACAACATCAGACACACCATGCTGAGGTCAGAAGGTTCACAATTGCTTGGCTCTAACAGCCCCAGCAGAGCAACACTGAATCGCACTGTCTGCTTTGTGCCTGCTCTGTGATGCCCCAAGCAACCCACGCCACACCAAAACTGAAGTAAAACACCATTCCAAGTGCTGCTCTTTGAAAACTTGGTAGAAAACATTTTAAACAGAAGAGGGAGGGAGGGAGGGGAGATGGAATCCAATAGTGAGATGATCTGATCAAACATTCAACAAAACATTAACGTCATCCAAATTCTTTTTTATCCCAGGGCACATTCTTCAGGTTACGTAAAGATATTACACATAACTACATTTCTACATGGGTTATCTACAAATTACAGTCCTAAAATGCAGGATAGACCTCTTCTGCTTCTGTTGTAAAAATACTCTGTGGTCTTGCCTAATAACAGTTGCGAAGAGCACAAAAATAGTCAGGGAAAAGAGCTGGGAGCGGGATGTACTGTCTCCTGGCGCGCAGCTCAGTACACGTTCCACTGAAGTGCAGCTCCAGAGCAAAGTGCAGTGATGGACAATGACACACAGGCAAGCTCTCCCTCCCATCCGGGTGGTACTTTTATTTCCAGCCCTTCTTTCGCTGGATTGCAGGGAAATTTCACAAACCCACCTAGTATCGCAGGGGGTGCTTAGGTGCTGGCAGATTCTGGCCTGAATTTCATTTTCTAGCAAAGCAGTTTAAAGCTTTGACTGAAATTTTTGTTGAGAGAACTACCATTCTTTGCTGGAGGAAACATGGGACTGGGAACACATAATGCAGCCAGACCTTAGTCCCTCTAATGCAATGCATATGAGGGGAATCTGGCAGAAAGTCCTTGTTCTTCTTGCAACACAAGAGGAAGGGAGCCTCCAGGGCACAGGTCTCTGGGCTCCCATCGGTGGACATGTCTCCTGCCTTGCTATCACTGTAGTCTCAGCAATCAGTCCATTCAAAACCTTCTCAGTCTAGAAGACTTCACTGCACAGAATGCTCAACACATTTATGAAAGTGCTGCAGGAACCTGTGATTTAATGGCTGCAGCTACAGACATCGACACAAGTGTCACAGAAGGAACCTCAAAGATCATTCAGTTTCAATCCCCCTGCCATGGGCAGGGATGCCAACTGCTAGATCAAGCACTAGATCAGGTTGCCCAGAGCCCCAGGAACAACATCATAGAGGCCACACTGAAGTAACTCAGACTGAAAAAGAAATGACTGACCACTAGTGGAAAGAAGGTGCCTGTGCTTTCTCTTCCCAAACATTTCAAAAAATAAAAACAAAAAAAAAACCATCACCCTTCCCCTATCCTGCAACTTTGTGAAGATTATTTTGGCCACAAAATCATAAAAATGAATGAGACTTAAGCAAGAAAAGCTATCTACAGGATATTTTGAGTGCCTTGGTAGATTTAATTCCCTTTTGAAGCATCCTTAAAAATGGGATTTAGGAAATGGAGATTAGAGTGCAGTTGGCATAGGAAGAAACAAGAAAACAAAACAAAGTCACCCACTCACCCACTATTGAAACAGCAAATCTAAACCCGGTTTAAAAATAGAAACCATTTATAAGACAATGTGTGCTTTAATCAGTGCACAAGAAACACACAAGTAATTAAGAGTTCAAAATAAAGGTTTAAACTCAAACATAGTTTTGCAACTGCAGTTATAGCCAGATTACAAAATTCCTTTCACACAATGCACACAGCATCCTTTGAGACTTAATGACATTCTGCAGCTGGGGTAGTATGAATCTGAGTTCTTTCTGTTCTGAGTTATTTACTTCTGCAAGAAAATTCCCCATGGCAACTGGCCAAAGGGGCTTGTCTCCTTAGTGTGTGAAATGTGAGCAGATACAAACTTGACACTATATTTCATCCCCTCGCCTTTCCTCATGTCTGCATTCCTAACTGTAAATTAAGGGGTGGCACTGACCACTCTGGGGTGGCAGGAAGCAGTTTATACAGAAAGACAGGAAGAGGTGGAGAAAAAAATACTGCAGTACTTCGAGGCAGTTTCTGAAACTAGAGTGAGATTCCTTTCAGCCCTAAACAAGACAAGCTGAAATTGTGCAACAGCTGAATCCCTTCTAAAATGCAATGTTTATTCTTCTTATTGACTTTTCAGAGATGTAGTTATCACCTGAACAGAAATTGGTAGGAGTCTGTGAATATTTGGTAACGTACGCTTATACTTCCACCAGCACCCTTCTCGGTTGTGGTCCCTTTTCATGAACACAGGGCTTTTTCTCCTGTATGGAGGGTCCACGAAAACACAGTAATTCTTGGCACAGTCTGCCAAAGCTGATTATGAAAGCAGCAGTTTCTAGCACTGAGACTCAAAGCAGACTTCAGAAAACAAGATGCACCTGGGAAATGATATGCAACTAACAGAGGCTCTAAATACACTCTGGCAAAAACAGAATTCCCCTAAGGACCTCAGTCAGCCAAGGGTGAAACAATGACCTTGGACACATGCTTGCCCTTCTTGGAGCAGATCTGCATCTGCTATTTTAGCTCAGAAATATCACGTTTGCACTCTCACTTCCTTTTGCATCCTAGTTTTCACTCCAATTCTTGAGTGCGTAGTTATGTATAGTAGTGACACCAATAAAACTTGTTTAAAAGACATCTAGTTAGCAAGGTACATTTTCCTAGAGAACCTAAAGTCTCAGAAAAGTCTCATGGCGCACTCTGCCATGTACCACAGTTAGGGGGCCACATTTAACTATTCTGTATCCCATATGTTATTTAGAGAAGTTCAGGCTTTAGGCTGTCCTAGAGAGAATCCAGCTACTCCTTTCACTCCACAAGATAGAGAACCTTTCAATTCCATTTGTAGTCCAAATCTGCCACACTACTAAAAAAAGGTAATGGGTGCAGCAACATTTTAATTAATCTCACTTGAGATGAGGGTTACATTTTTAGCAACAAATCTTCAACAAAAATTCTTCAAGTCTAACTGTGGTTTGACTGTTGTTTTTTGGTTTTGTTTTTATAAATGCTCAGCACTGTGCATTGGCCGTGGCCTGCAGGGAAACTAGCCATGGGTGAGGAGAACTCTTCCTGTGAAGGGGACTCACAGCAGCAGTTGCTGTGCTCACTCTCTGCTCCCCACTGAAGCTGAGGTCTTGTTCAGGCTTGCGGCAGAGGGGAAGCATTCCAGGGCAGGGAAGCTGAGCTGGGTGAGTACAACGCACATCCACCAATCCCAACCTGCAAAACACTCCCTGGGGATGATTCTAGCCCAAGCAAGTGAGAACAGGTTTGTGTGTACAAAAATCATGCCAGAAAATCTATCAGTGCAGCCAGCTTAAGTAAAAATGTTTGCAAATCTTAGAGATTCTGTTCTTGTTAAAGTGAGTAGAAAGCAAGGCTGGAAGCTTTGAGCAGAAACCCAAGAAGCTCTTAGAAACAGAAGAGATAACAGCATATTCTGAAGATTTGCCTCAGCCTGCTGCAGAGAAACACAAACAAAACACACAAATATGTGATTTTAAGCATTTTAAGAGGCTTAAGTTGTAAATTCTTCTGTTACTGCCAGCAAGTTCCAGATAAACCCTTCTGTTTCTGAGGGGGATACTGCTGAAGTAACTGCTCACTAGTGAGAAGAGTTACCTGCCAGCTAATAAATGAAAGGAAGAGATGAGATATGATGGGATACATGTTTTTATCTCCTCACCGAGAAGCCAGGCAGCAATGCAAAGGGCTGAGATCCTAGGAAGAACGTGAAACAGGCTATTTGTGTACAGCATCTTTAACACTACCTTGTCTGAAACAACAGTGTAGCATAAGTTGTTGCACACACTTTGGTATTGCCAGCTGTGCATGAAAGGCTTTCCACTAGGTGTCTTTATTCTGAGAAGGGGGAAAAGAGACTGCTGCATTATGTGTAGCCTGATAAACAGGCTGAGCAGAGAGCTCGCTATCCAGCATCTCCTCTAAGACTTACCCAGAGCAGAAAAGATAAGGATCCAGATCCAACAGTGAATGCTGGCTCTCAGCTCATTGGCGGAAGCTGGACATATTGAGTTGTATATGCCCATCCTCTTCCAGTTGCAGCAGCGCCAGCAGGGGACTACAGTCTCTAACCCAGCACCAGTTACTCTTTAGTGCTCTTCTGCCAAAGGTTACTGTCTCCTCGGATCTGCTGGATGAGTTGCTTCAGTGGTCATCCCCATCCTGTTTCATTCAAAAGCCCAGATAATTTAAGTAACTTAATTATTGGTCTGTGTCAGTCCAGCTCATTTTGACTGAAATTGCTAATTGGGAATAGTTTCAAGAGAAGCACAACTGGCTGAACAGAGAAGTGTGTAGCCTTCAGCAGGGGTTATTCATTGCAATTGGAACAAAGCTTGTGCTGCTAAATCTCTTCAGCCATTTCAGCTGCTGCCAGGAAAAGGCTCATGTCTCTTCAGTTACAAGGGCTATTTTAACAAACATCATCTAGCTGCACTCACTCCAGAACTGTATATCAGCTGAAAGCCAGCAGAGCACTATATAAATGCTGTCAGCTCTAAAACATTTCCAGTCCAGATCCTCCTGCTTCCTTGGCTGGGTAGAGAGATTATAGTAGTTACTCCACCCCTCTATACCTGAGGAGGCCTTAACTGGCTAGATGGGATGCAATTCTGCTCCTGTGCAATAGCAACAAGGCCAGAAGAGAGTGAGAAGAACCTGCCTGGAGGCTGGGAGATAACACAGGCAGTACCTACGCAGGAGCACCCTGTGTGTCAGGGTCTAAGTAACATCTCTTGAAGGAATGGTATAGTGGAACAGATCAGCAAAGAATGGGACTATAGGAATGCCCGTGATCTCACACACTGCAATAATAAAAGAACATTTTGAAAGGAAGAAACAAAGACCGAATTAGGGACAGATGAGTGGTTCATCAGCTCTAAAACAAGGGTTTGGCAATACTAAGTCAGCTGTTTCCTATCATTTCAAAATAGATGGGTTTGGTTTACTTTCCTCCTTTCCTCCTCCAAAAAACATTTCTTTCTCATTCCCAAGTGTCATTACCCAAGTTCACAAAAGAGGTCAAAACAGCTAACAAAAGAAAAATTAACTGTGGTTCAAAAGGCGGTGACTGTAGCAGAACATGATTTTGGCTTTCTATTGAAAAGACCTGATTTCACATAACTCCTAAGGTGACGTGAGTTGGTACTAGTATGTTCATGTCAGAAGATGCACCTGAATATCTGGACCAACTGCTCTTAGACTCAAATTTTGTGCAGCGGAGCTCATCTCTGTAGTGCTGAAATGAATTGAATAAGCTCTTTTTCAATACTGATCTTTTGAGAAAACTGATAAGTAGTCAACTTTTTCAAAAAGAGATTTTCATGCTTTAAAAAGCTCAATTTTTTTTCTCTTATACACTGAATTTTCAGAATGAGTTGGCACTTGGAGAGCAGATAGTATGGACTCGCTGAGTGGTATCCCTGCAGATTCAGAGTATGAAGATTCTAACAGATACTACAACATGTATTTTCAGTAACTTAATACACAAGTTCATTTGTCTCCCTTTACATTACAAAAAGCTTTGAAAATATTGTGTAGTGACTAGGATTAACTTAACCCAACTCAATGTAGAATCATAGAATATCCTGAGTTGGAAGGGACTTGTAAAGATCACCAGGTTCAACTCATGTACTGACTGACTACGTGTACTAAACATCCATACCAATTGATTTCATGTTCCTAACATCCCACCTTTCATATTCACTCTGATACCTGGAGATTCACCAGATGAAAGCTGCTAGTGGTCTCCAAAGTGAGGAAGCCACTGTCCTTTTCAAGGCAAGGCAGAAAAGTTCCATTCCAGAGCTGCAACGGCTCAAGAAAGTTTGAAACAAACTTTTACAGCTCTGCAATGTTAGCTGGAAGGTATCTGTAACCAAGGTAATAGAGGCCACAGGCCAAAATTCATAGCAGTATTCTCATTTCAAATGTGATGAGAAATTGAAAAACCCAGATCCTGTTCCCTGAGAAGGTTCCAGCTCCTCAGATATCCTGTTGTGAGCACATCTTTCAGTAACTCCAGCTCAGGTGCAACAACTGTGCACTCAGATACTACCACATTAGCCTGAATTGATGCCCATCTAGACAAAACAGGTTGTTGAAGTGTGAACAAGCCCTTTCTCATGCACTCCATACAAAGTGGCTGACAAGCCCAGCAAAGACAAAAACTAAGCACCCTTTGAGGGGTTTTTACTTCTATTTATCAAACACTAGGAACACATCAAATAAACACTGTCGCCATCTTCATAATTTATTTTTAAGTTATAAGAAAAGGAACAAACCTCACATTTGTCATATTCTTTGCCAGTTACTTCTGCTCCTATGTGACACAAAGTGGAGACATTTTTATGTCATTTGTACTTTTGTTGATTATCAGTCGGCATTTATACCAGTGAGATCCATATTATCAACCATGGATGTGTCATGTCAGCAGCCCATCCCAACTGCACAAGCAGTCAAACCAGAAACAATTCCCTTGTCTCAGCACCATCACACCAAAAATCTCTCAGATAAAAGAAACTTACAGACACTCAGAAGACGGAAACCAACTGCGTTCTCCTAGATTGCGTTTGAGAACTGCAATGCATTCCCCCACTCCTGCCATCCTTTGCTGGACATTTTTTAAACCAGTCTAGCTATCTGCTACCCTGATACCACAATCAATAGTGAGATCTAAAGCAAAAGGAGGTTGCTGAGAAATCCCAAGAGCCAGTAGAAATATCTGCTTACAAAGTGAGAGCTTCCTTTCTCACCTTACTTGTACTAATTTAAAACTACTCATCTGTAGTAGGGCTTCGGAATATTTCAATTCCAGTTCCCACATGAGGCACAGGAGAGCATATCAAGCCAAAAGAATTTGAGTCAAAATACTAAGAGTTCTGGTACTTTACATTAATACACACTTGAACACATACTCATGGCAAGGCTTGTAGTGAGCATTACTTGTATCAGCTCACTGAGAAGACCACAGCCTTACAAACTGTGAATTTCTACTCACACAGAATTGGGAAGGAAAGGAACTTCTGCTGATGTTGTGCTCAGCAGAATTTTTTTTTCCCAAAAAAGGAAGTCCCCTCATAATAGTAACATTGTTGGATGCATTTACTACCAAGTACATCAAGGCACTTGTTTTTCCTTGTTACGTTACTTGTATCTTTCATCACTACTGTATTAGCAGTTGAGCATCATTCCAGCTTTGAGACAGCAGGTTAAAAATACTATCCTCTGCTTAAAAAAAAAATTCTCCTCCTTCAAAGCAATTATACGCTACAACTCTCCAGCACTTCATACCCAATGATCTCAAAGTATTTCTGAAAACAACAATGTAGGCAAGTGTTTGAAGAGATATAACACCTTAGAGACAAGAAAAAAATAGATACGTTTTTTTTCAGAATTGGAAGGCTAGAATTAGGCTTCTAAACTTATGGTTTGCTTTTCCAGAGACAGAAAACTCCCATTATTTATTTTCACAAATAGAAATTCAATGTGTCTGAATTTCAGCACTTGATTTTTTTTATATTAAATTTAAGTTTGAAAATATTTATGCTTGCATCTTTTTTAGATTAACTCGAAGTCCTCAAGTTAAATTAAAAAACAATTTACCTACAAATTCTTTATTTATCCATGAATCAAAATGTTTTTCCAAAGTATTTATTCATGGCTAGATACATATGTACTGTTTTGCAAAGGTAAGATAGAAATCAGTTATTACTCCCATGTCAGTTTGGCTGGATACAGATTTTTAGCACTATTTTGATGGAGATATTTGAATCTAGGATTTAACCAATGCTCAGAGAGATTTGTTTACTTATTTATTTAGTGCAAGCAAATATGAGCAGGGTGGGGAGAAAGTCTGCAGAAATACTGTTTAAATTTCTTCCAAATCCACAGCATATCCTGAATCAGATTTTAGTATGACCTAGTATCTACAGTAAATAGAACGCATTAAAATTTCTTCATGTGATAAACATCAGAAATTGCTGTCTTCATAGGAGCAGTCATTGTCCCTTGGAAGATCACCAAGATGATCAAGAACTGCCAAAGCTAGGACGAAAGCTCAGCCTTCCATCACGATCCTGCAATAATTCAACTCTGCACTTGCCATCTGCAAAAACTCCATAGCTAAATGTTTCAATACACTGACCTCCTGTGAGTATAAGGAAAAGTTTTCCTTTGTCTACCTGCACATTTCAATGCTGATCATAAAGAAAATCAAGGTTTGTGCTAGTTTTCTGCTTCCTAAAGGAAACGTCTTAATAATTTTCAGTTTTTATTAGTACGAGAGTATAGTAAAATGTAAGAAAATAACAGGTTCAGAACAGTAAAAGCAAGACATGTGGAAAATACAAACAACTTGATTTGGTAAGCATGCAAGGGATTGCGGCCTGTTTGTCACCAGATCTCCCCCAAACTTCCCCCTGGAGTGAAACTCAAGAAGCACGCATGGACGAAAGCATGTCAGGACTTGGTGGGGAAGCCAATACAAGAATAGCTGTGGTAGTAACAGTGTTCCACATTCATGGAGATCTTGGGTTACCAAGATAAATTCAGCAAGGAGACTCACCCCTACACATTCTTAACCCCTTCGCTGCGGGGCAGTGGGAAAAGGCAATGCTAGGAAAACCTCAGGAAGAGCTGTTTCTTCTGGCAGACAGTTACATAAAGGCTACTGCTTGCATTATATCTTCTCAGAAATTTTAAAAGCCCTATTTAAGAGTAAGAGATATTACTGTGGTTATAAAGTCCTTTCCTATTAAGCCACACTGATGTGAATATGACAGCTGTTTTTCTTGTGTATTCAGGCATAAGACCTGCTCATCATAGCCTTCCCAAATGCAAAATTAAAATTATGTTTTTAAAAATCAACATAGCTATATTTCTTCCAGGTCATTTGTGAAAGCTTTTGCTTCCTTCAGCTAATAAATGGCATCATTTGAGGTAATGGCTTTGTTTTCCAGTTTTCAAATGCTAGACTAGCTGCAGTGTTAACAGATAGGAAACTATGATTTTCTTGTCATATTTCTGAATCATAACATTACAGAACTATTATCTCAAGGTTTCCAGTTTGCCACAAGCTGAAACTTCTAATCTTCCCTTTCAACAATTCTGAGTAAAGAACATTCATTCACCAACACATCTCACTACATTCCTTATTTTAAAAAGACATAAAATTAGATCTTTTAATAAATGTTTGCCTGCATGCATTCAACTCTTCGAAGAACTTTCTTTTTGTAATTATTGCACAAGAAGCAGAAGAAGCATGACATTCTCAAAGCGTCTCGGATTTTTCTCCTGAAATGATCAGCAAGAAGTAGAAATATTGCAACAAAGACTGCTGATGTGATAGTTGAGTTCAAACCCTATTAAAGGATCAAAGTTCAGCTATGTTTCTATCGAAACCCCTTAGAGGCTTGCTCCCATCTTGCTCCTTCAGGATTTTGCTTAGGGATCATCCTGTCAGTGTCAATGTCTCATCTCTAACATGGGGATCCATAAATAGTTTGCTCCATGACAACAGAGCTATAGGAATAAAGCCATAATTTTTGGGCTAAGTGAGCAACACATGTTAAACAGGTAACATGTAAGTATCGAGACAGCAAGACTCACGGTGAGTATGGAAGTCTGTGAGGCACCCAGTAGAATACAGATTTGGGAGTCAGGTTCATGCTGGATAACTTGAAAGAATAGAGAGCATTGAAAAAAAAACTCCTTTTGTCTGAACTTGTGACTTCTCAGCAAAAGGGTGGGTGTTGGTGCATTTTCCTCTTTCCAAGCAGTATTTGTAAGGCTGCAAAGGGAAAAGCTCCTTTAATAGGCAGAAAGGGGCATCATGTACATAAACTGGGAAGCCCAGTTCAAACCTAGCAGCAACCCTCCCTCAGATCCAAGCACTCAGGTTGAATCCCTCTCTGAACTCTTCACCTCCTCTCCAGCACGCTTCCCCTCTAAATATAAACCACACTGCTGACATGATTGCAGCTGGCATTAATCTTTTCAGATGTTTTCCATGTTGTCCTTGGTTTTGTTTACTATATTAAATCAGGGGAAAATCTTATTTAAGCAGCAAGGAAATATCAAAAATAGACAGATGTAAAAAGAAAAATACAGTTTGATAAAAAACATAGAAACAAAATGGTGGGTGTAGGGAGTCAGGAAAAGAAAGGTTCATAGAAAGCAAGTTACCTGATGAGCGTGAAGTAAATTAAGATACTAATGCTAATTTGCAACATTAAACATCCTGGATACGTTAGAACCTCTTTTATCTGTGATTCTAGAAGAAATGTAACTGTGCACTGAGGACAAACATCTTTGCACCATCTTCTAATAGAGATCTCTGAACTCCAAAAAGCATTAACAAACTATTCAGAGCTGAAGTTTCCTGGGTGTTTGAGCAGCTACAGAAAGAACTTGCAGGAGAAAAATTGCAGACAACTACAATGTCTAGCTTGTGTCTTTTGGTGGAGTTGCACAAACTTCCAGCCAAATCAGTGTGCATGGCTGCGTCACTGCATAAAAATATTTGAAATTACAAGTCTTTTTGAGGGCTCACAGTAAATTGCAAAGCAAATATGAATAAATGCCGGAAAACATTATGTACCCTAACAGAGGAACATTTTCCACATGCTATTAGATCTCTAACTTCTCTGTTAAAACACAAGTAAAGCATTAGCAATAAAGGGACTCTTCAGGGAAGTGAGCATCACCATGGTATGCAGACAATCCAGGTTTGGTAGACCAATCATAGAGGCTTATGTGTCAGTTCTAATTTTTCCATTCCAATGACACCAGTGAAGGATTCAGTCTGAGCTTTGGAGGCAACGTGTGAGGGCAGAGACTCCTCAGAAACAAGAAAAGAAAACAAGTAGGGAGATCTGTTGAAAAACAAACATGCAGAAAAGATGCCAATATTAGTGGAACAGCAAACAGACAAAGCAAAACTGTCAGGGCCCTACTTTCCCAAATCTACTAGCTGTTGCTAAGTACAGGCTTTGAGAAGGAAAACAATCTTAGCTCTGTAACTTGAAGGAAAATTAAAGAAGCAACATGTTTGCAGTGGTATCTGCTGCATGCTGCAATTCTTACCATGTTTGCATGGCCAAGCTGGAGGGCAGATGGATAAAAAGGCACAATTAGGTTCTCATAAAACAGCTACAGCCCAAGCACATACATATTCTAGGTGTATTTCACTAGCACACTGCTGCCTACTGTTTTTTTCTCCACGTCTACCAACAAACAAGTATTTTCCACAAATGTCTTATAGAATTTTCTTACATCTCTCCTTTATCACTAAGTATAATTGCATGATACTTATTTCATATAAACACTTGCATTCACATACAGGACACTCATTTGCTGAACCAGTGTACAACAGAAAATGCTTGGACAGAAGCCAGAGCACAAAATCATGCATCTGTATCGAGATGTAACAGGCATAAAAGTATGTATTTGTATGCTTTTTGTATTCGATGCATGCTCAAAAGTAACTTTAAACCTGTTGCTTTATCACTGATACGTTTTCTGTTTCTCTTTCATCAGATGAACATTCACCTGAAACGCTAACCATATTCATGTGAGAGGTCCTGGACAAAGGTCATTTCACCGTGAACACAGGGAAGAAGAGGGATGAAGTAGCGTAAGAACAGCTGTAGCACGTGCAGTGCACAGTCGCAGCTCTAACGCTTTTAGATTGTGCAGGTGTCAATGGAAAAATCTGTGGCAGTAATGTATGTGCACATACACTTGCCCACAATTAGACTAACATTGCACAGTACAGGCATCAAAGTTATACAAGCAAAACAAGAGTATTTAGTTTTTATGCATTAGAAAACACAAATAATATCCATAAATTTTAAAAGGACTATCTCCTGTGAGCTCTCTTTTAGAATCACCGAATCATCTATGTTGGAAAAGACTTACATGATTACCAAGTCTAACCATCAAGCTGACCTACCAAGTCCCAACACTAAACCATGTCCCTAGGTGCTGCACCCATATGTCCCTTAGATACCTCCAGGCATGGAAACTCCACCACTTCCCTCAACAGCCCACTTGAATGCCTAACCACACTTTTCCTAATTTCTCCTAATATCTAATCTAAGCCTACTACACTTCAGGACACAGACTCCCTTTGATAGTCTGAGACAAATATATACCCCTCTATACAACTACTACACTGGGCAATAAACTGTTGCTCAGCAACGCTGGAAAGCATTGGATATTCATTACCACCTCTGTACTAAGATGCAAATGGCCAGATTTGGAGAACCACAGCACTGGTTTTCCTATGATATATCCTTAAATAGCAAGGGACAAAATAATTCAAAACCTAATGTTGTACAATGAACTCTTCTGCTAGATTGCTCATACTTCACCAGTGATTTCTGTTAATTATTTTACAAGGGACAGGTGGAAATCTCCAACCTCCCAGCACATGCATCTACATAGGGTTACTCTTTTGCTACAGCAGAACCTGCAAAAGAAAACTGTTTGCACCTCACCCACGTTATTGCAAATCCCTGATTTTCAGAACAATTGAACCTCTTCCATAGAAATTTAAGCTAAACAGACAAAATGATGGATATCACTAAGGGCACACAGCGCTTCTCTCAAGATATACGGAAGGAGGAGAGCCTTTGACAGTGCATGGGGCAAGAACAACCATCAGCAAACTTCTGCAGCTTCAGGATTGCTGCAAACTTTTCTGTCCTGTTTTCTGTATAAAACTGTGTCATCTGGGGTTGCAGACTAGCACCAAGAATTCCTACTCTGCCTCTAATTGCATAAAGGTAAAGACAGCTCAAGAAATCAAGATTAAAGACTCATTCTCTAGTTTAGTGCTTTTTCTTTTTTCTCGTTGTTGTTGGTTTTGCTTGTTTGTTTGTTTTCTTGAAGGAGGAAAAATGAGGGCAAAGGTGTAAGATTTCCCACAGGCTGTTAATCTCCATAGGCAATTAGTTTTTCTTCACAGGCTAAGGAAGGAACTGAAATGGAGAGGGAAAAAAATCCCAATTAAAACCCCAAAAGAACGACCTAGACTCCTCCTAACATAATATGTATAATGACAAAATTTTAAATGGAACTCTTTATAAATATATCTGATGGAAAAAAGGTTGATTAGCACTGCTCAGAACTGGCGAGGCTCCTGCACTGAGAGCAGATTTCCTTGGACTGAAAATCATAGCACTAAACACTGCAAGTGTGCCATAAGGGGCTGGGAGGGGTCTGCATAATTGCAGTTCTTGCCAGTCAACAGAACAGCCATCCACCACTCCAGCCCAAATATAAAACCTGGCAGAAGGGCACTAAGCACTCACACATCAGTTGGCCTTCTGCTTCGAATGATACATGCCTGTAAACAAACAAAAAAAAGTAGTACATTTGTGTTTTCAGACAATGCCAAGAAGAAAAAGGAGACTTTCATGTGTTGGCTAAAATCTCTATATGCAAACTTTGGCACTCAAATTGCCCAAATTAGTAAAAATGCCTTGTAAAACTACAACAAGCACTATCTGATGGCTAACAGAAACATTAAACTGCATATTAACAGTGACTCTGCAATGGCATTAGCATAGGAGACCTGAGAAAAATGAAAAATTAGATCATTCCAGAGGGTAGACAGGAAAACACACAGCTTTCTCGCATTGCCTACATGTTTGCAATGAAAACCACACCAAATTTGCCTGTGTTCAAGTTTCATTACAAACATGAAACTTAGCTCAAGGGAAAAACTGCTAATGTTTGCATAACTATTCTGTCAACTGGGGCCCAGCCTCAAGCAGAGCTCTGTGATCTAAAGAGCCATGAGAAATGTGTGCAGTTTCACATCAAAACCAGGTGAAGCGGGGAAAAAATTGAGAGTTTCACTTTGATTTGTGAAGATGCTTTAATTGAAACTCTGGAGAGAAATACCATAACAACAATACAGGTTGCACAAAAAGAAGTGGACCCCAAGGACAATGTGTTGTAAGCATACTTTTTTTTTTTAAGCCATTTAAATTTGTTCTGATAAGCTCTGTCAGAGAAATGTGTTCTCATCCTCACAATACACCTGAAAGAAAGGGGATCATCTTAGTTCGGTGGAGGTGAAGAGAACAGGCACAACATGGTTACTTGCAAGCAACAAAGCTTGACTGTTGAGATGGGAAACTGAGCTCACATCTTTCCTCTCTCTCAGATTTGCTTCTGCATGCAAAGCCAGTCACACACATGGGCCTGCTGCAAATGGTCCACTCACTCCAAAGCCAATTGCAACACTTCCAGTCTCATTTTGCATGTATTCCAAGCACATCATCCAGGCAGTTTCCAACTGCAGTTACCCATTTGGTTTTCCTTACATCATCCTATCAGTGCCTGATGCCCACCGTTTTCATTCAGAACTTTCAAAAGCAGTTTGAATCCATGTTCTGCTCATCTTCTGTTGAATCATTTTGGATTTTCACCTCGCTTCAGCTGCATTCAGCTTGCAAGGGATCTTTAATGGTAGAAACACTAACACAGGCAGACTTGCTTAAGAAACAGCTTGGCAGTCCCACAGCTGCCCAGATCTTGTTTGTTGCTGTGCTGAACCTATCCCTTTACACCGTGTCACTAATAGGGCTGTTGGAAAACAGCCTCCCACACTCTGCGCAACCAGAGGCTCTCCCTTAAGTGAAGAAAATAATAATAAAATATATCTTCTTAACGTCAAAATAGGATTTTACTTTGAGATAAGTAACAGAGAAGTATGGCTTATTTTTATCTCATTATGCATAATTGCAGTCAAACATTTAAACTGTCATCACTGCTGAAGAGGAGGAGGGGAAGAAGAGGTGGGGATTTTTTTTTTTTGGCAGAGGGACAGGAGTGATTTTCTGTTTTGCTCTGTTTTTACAGTAGGACAGTTATCTTAATATCAATATTCTGATGTGGAAAAAAAAAATCCCCATTTTACAGTGAAAACATAGCTTCTACTCACCACCATATGAAGGTAATGGTGAAAACATGAACAGACACCATCCTTTGAGAGTAATTTATTCCTGGAACCCAATAGCCTCTGTCAGTGAGATTAAATTCAAAAGTGAATAAAACTAGAAAATCTCAGCAATCAGGACTATACAGCAAATAGTACAGCTAAGAAGTTTTTCCTGACTCCATCTGGTCCCCAGGTTAAAAATATGTTAAAAGACTCCATGTCCCCAACAGAAAGATCACTTGGACCAGGTTATAAAATACACGTGCATTACTTCCGGCAGTACTGCAATGCCTGCATCACAAAGGAGTGGGGAACACTATTTTTCAGAAATATTTTGGAAAACAGAGTGATTGTTCCCTACAGCTCAAAACATCTGAGGTACCAGCAGAGCCTGGGACCTCCACACAGCTCAGCTCCATGGAGTTAAGCCCAAGCTGCCTTCTTCACCACACTGCTCCAGATGCACATTTTCCATTTCCAGCACCATCTCCACTAACTCAGGCATCTTTTTGGCACACTCTCTTGCACAGTGTAGACATGCTTCATGCTCAAAACTATAAATTAGTTCCAAACCAGACAGACCGTGGAGTCACCTGGACATTGCAACTTTAACTGATGCCTACAAATTCAATTTAAAATGGAAGCCAGGGTCACCGCCTTTCCTAATCTGCTTCCCCATTGTACCTCCTCTGCAACAGCTGGTAGATGTGCTCATCCCTTGGCACCTAACAGATAACTTTCTTTCATTTTGCTTTGAATTGCTCTAACTCTGCCCTCTTCTTTATTCTGCGCAGGACATTAGGTGAGTCTCAAATACCACTTTAATTGTCTGGTCCATTACAGCCTGTAGAACAGAGATCCTGGTTCTGAAATTAAACCAGGCCTCAGAGCGTCCTACTGTAATTCAGTTTGGATTGCATCCTGAATTAAAGGTAACTGATTTTGTCAGTTGTGGTATCCAGTAAAGAGACACTGCCAGCAGCAACTGCTTTCCTTAACTAGTTCAGGAAATCTGCAGTGTTTCCTTAAACCTCAACACTCTTGCTTTCTTTTATTTTGCTACATTTACAGCATGTCAGAGAGACTATCAAAAATAAATAAGTCTTCCCTGAGATGATGGACACTTGGCAGTGAAACCTCAAGTTTCTCAAAGCTGGTCCAAAAGCATACAAGACTGCGTAGAATGTTTCAGGGTCATAAGACAGAGGCAAATGTAACATGTCCAAAGGTAGACAAAGCCACAGAATGCATCCAAGCCTGATCCCACCAGCAGAAGTGAGAAATAGCACAGTCTACAGGTAATCACTCAGTGGCCAGCCATTTCAAAGTCTTTAATAAAACCTTCTTAGGAGAGCCTGACCATTTTTCTTCAGTAATAAAAAAAAAAAAAAAAAAAAAAAACAAACAAACAACAACAGGGAATAAATAAATCACAAATGCTGTTGGCCAACCATAATCACATATGCTTTATGTATACAAAAGATCATAAGAAACAAAATACAGAGGGCCATTTTGCATTATTGTAATTTCAGTTGATAAACTCCAGAAATACAGGATGTATGATATGTCAAAAACAAAGATGAATAGGCAAGCTTAAAATATGCACTTGGTGCAATCTTCATATCATGTGCTCTCACTCTTCCTGAGCGCTACAGGCTGTCGACCAAGATTTACACAACTCTTCTGGCAATGGACAGGTAAGAAAAAAATAACATCAAAATCCACCATCTTCTTTAAGGAATTCCTTCCAGGTACTTGTGAAACAGCTCTGTGTGGCCTGCCTGCCATGGCTATGTCACTGAGCAGCTTTGGCCATCATTTTTGTAACACAAAGCATCTCAAATCAGCATCTCTCTTCTGCCATGTTGAACAGGCATGTCCCTGACTTCGCCTCATAAAACATCCTGCCTTCACTCTCTCAACTCCTTCCTTGCCACAGTACCAAGTAATTCTATTTTTAAAGCAGAGGGAAGCATCAAGAGAGACTGTCAGGAGTGGTGTGCCACTTAGCTGACCTAACATCATTTCGTACACATTTAAGAAAATAATTATCTTCAAGGCTCTTTGTTTTCTCAAAACAGGAGATCACAGCCAATAAGAGATCATTTATGAGAAACAGTGTAACGAATAAAGGGGTGAAAATGCACAGTAATTGGTGAGAAAACAGACACTGGGTTTGCTGCTGCCAAGGGGGAGGAGGGGGTGGAAAATGCTGGGCTCAAAGTTGAGGGGCTTCTTTTTATTATTTTTTATACGAGCTCTAAGTGAGAAATCACTGCTATTAACTTCGAACAGCCTGCTGGCAACTTTTCAAAGCTGCTGGTAAATATTTCAAAACCAGTTTGAATAAAGTAATGCAGATCTAAATGTAGCCTTTTGTTGTTTTGATCCTGCCAATCTTTTTTGTTCCAACTGTCTCTACATGTAAGAGCACCCTCATTCAGGTCTGCATCTGTGGCCCTACTCATTTATCTTGCTTTGAAACAAAAATTCCATTTGTGGAAAACAGGCAACAAAACATTGCAGCACTGATCTTGTAAAGACTCACACAAGCAACTCCATTTAAATAAAAATTTTCAGTACTGCATTGATCACAGCCATGAGGAAAATGCAGGGGGACAGACTGTGACTTCACATTCAAGAACTGAATTGAAGGAAAAGTACAAGAAGGATCTTACCAAAGCAAGTCTTTCCCCATGGCACCCTAACAGCACAAGGGCCCACGTTATAGAAAGCGTCATAACCTGTTCCAGCTATAATCCCTTCTGTCAAGATTCTCATCAGAAAGCACAAGAGCTGGGCTGAGCCCCTGGTATCCACAGAAGTCATTCAACCATCTGCCATTAAAGGATTGCTTTACACATCTGGGTCTTACCCAGTTTACACAAACAATTTCCACACAAGCACTGTTATAACCTTGTACATGCTTTCCTAAGTACATGCAATCCAGAAATGTCCCACATAGTATTTTCACATGTATAATCTACAGGAAGTAATAAAGAGCAAAGTGCATTTCATAGAATCTGAATCATCTATGTCGGAAAAGACCTTCGGGATCATTAAGTTCAATCATGAATCTGAAATACCAAGTCCCATCACTAAACCATGGCCCTTAGAGGGGCATCCTTAAATATACCTTAAATACCTCTAGCCATGAGAACTCTACCACTTCCCTCAGCAGCCCATTCCAATGCTCAAACACCCTCCCCATGAAGAAATCCTTCCTGATGTCCAATCTAAACCTCCACTGGCACAACTTGTAACAATTTCTTGCCTCCTATCACTTGTCACCTGAGAAATGAGACCGAAACCCTCCTCTTTGCAGTCTTTTTTTCAGGTAATTGTAGAAAGTAATGAAGTACGATCAGTTTTGGAAATGATTTCTCCAGGAGTGAAACATTTTTCACATTTCCTATGGATGCAGTCCCTGAGCTGCCTTTCTTTTGGTCTCTAATATCTATCGCTCTGCCCTTGCTACTCTCTGAACACTCTCCTACTCTTAAATTTCTACTGCATTCTTGGTGTAAAGATATTGGCACAGAGGAAATCAGACTTGTATGAAATATCTTCTGAAGATTTCAGATTCATAGAAAGTGTACAGGAGTCATGTTATATTTTATCCTACATAAAAGCAAATTCAGATCTTGTTTGACTGGAGCAGCTGGGTGGCTTCAGCCACAGCACATGGCAAACACCATCCCCTCCAGCTCTAACCCAAGAAGTCAGCAAATGCAGTAAATCCATACCTTCAAGCAAAAGTAATTACGGAGGAGACAGAAATTTACCCAAATGTCTTTGATTCTGTCATGTCAGCAACACATACAATGGCATGGCATACCTCTTGCAACATGAAAAGCGGCCAAGCGATATTATTACAGCACTTCACAGTCTAACACTGAGTATAAAAGGTAGGCTTTCCACTTCAACAGAACATCTGTGTAGTTTCTTAATCTTTAGTTTGGCTTTGGGCAACATTTGAAAAATGAAAGAATCACAACTGGATGTCACAACAAAGTATCCATCGGTAAACAGCAATTTGGCAAATCTGACAGACCAGTCTGATAAATAGAGATAACAGTGAGAAATGAAATCTCCTTGCAAATTATTTGCAGAACTGGCTGCATGAAACTCATCTCAGTGGTGTCTGTATACATCTATGTCCTTGCGCATACATCATTACATATATATATCTCAAATCACTAATCTGCATGTTTATCAACTTTATTCTCAGCCACAAGAATCGAGCAAGTGGTGACTCATTTTAGATAAACCACCAACAGTACAGAGAAAAGTAACTTAAGTTTATTTTAAGTGAAAATCTTGCTCAGAGTTTTCAATTATTTTCCTCCAAATTTGGAGATAATTATTCCCAGCAAGAGAAGGATTTATTTTTTGCACTCCCTTTAATAAACAGAAAAGCCCAGATGACAGATTGCATTGAATTATCTTTAAGCAAATTTAATTTTTTTTTCCATGCTCTGAACCTACAGCTTGAACTGCGCCTGAGAATCACTCCAGCTTGCAGAACTCTGGGTATAACTCAGTACTGCTGTACTGACACTGTGCTGCCTTACGCTACAAGGAGAGTGAACCGACCCTGTCCTGCATTTCACCACAAGCAAAATCCACTCACAGCTTTTATCACTGAAACGTAAAAAACTGAAAAGCAACAGTTAAGCCCCTCACCACACAGTCATAGGTGTTAGACACCTACGTTTATTCTGAAAAGACTTTAAGGAATTTATGTTGGCCTATTTCTTCACTTCAGATACTGCCTCTGCCCTTCTGTTTCTCCTGTGGCAACAGTAATAGCTTTCCGACTACAAGTAGACAAACTGACAAGTACTGCACCAAAAATAGAGACGAATAAATTTGAGCACAGAAATAGTCCCACAGAGATCAACAAAGCTGCCTGAATTCACCAAGTTTGGCATGAATGGTGCCTTAACGTTCATCCATCTTCACGGCAACTAGAAGTCTCATAGGGTCTTAAAGGAAATGTTTCATTTCAGAACATGTCCCTAATTCTTTCCTTTTGGAGAAGGGGAGGGAGGGTGGAACAGTGGGAGGAGGGCAGAGGAGAAGAGGGATTGCATATATGTGATAAGATCCTTTATTTTTTTTTTTTTTTTTGCATTTTTGTTTTTTTCCCAAATAATCAGTAATTAGTCCTGATTATTTGTATCTACAGACAAGCAAATAAGTACAATACTAAAAGAATAATATAGCCATATTTTATTAATATGGCTTTAGATACAAGTCCAGTTTCTTACTTCACCCAAAAACCACACACAGAACAAACAAGACTCATGAGCTCCAATCCGCAGCTCGGTGACAGCTTTTCAAAACCACATCGTGCGTAAGCTATCT
This sequence comes from Aquila spilogaster, assembly GCA_024606505.1. NCBI lineage: Eukaryota > Metazoa > Chordata > Aves > Accipitriformes > Accipitridae > Aquila > Aquila spilogaster. Next base: position 25,201 of record JANHGO010002724.1, read on the forward strand.
GCAGTAACGTCAGGTACGTCTTAAAATCTGCTGATCTCCACTTAAATCTCAAGAGTGTTTTGCATCAAATATACCTGCTAAACAGTAAGAATGCATTTAGCTTGAAAAAGTTGCAAAATTTTTCACTTTTCTAATTCAATACTAGACATATGTACCACTATACATAGATATACACACATGCACTGCTGCTCTGGTACCATTAGGAACATGTTTCCCATTTATTTCCCCATTATCACAGTGCGTTACACAAACTTGCAGTTTCTGGTACGTCTACCGAAGTCTCAGAATGACACAGAGATCTCTAAAGCAGAAAGCGTGTGCTGTGCATTTAAAATCTTGCTCAGCTGTATTTATTACTGCTGGATTCCACCCTCTCTATGTGTTTCATTATGAAATACAAAATGCCCATGTAGGTCTAATCATTTAGTCCATCAAATAAGCAACATTAAGACAAAGGCAACAAAGGTTGATATCAGAAAATGACAATAGTATAAGAACCACAGGGAACTTCCCCTTGAATTTCAGGGCCTCTTGGCAACTGTACTAATACTGAAGATGAAAATAAACTGGATGAAAAACCTTTGAAGAGTTGAGTTTTAAGCACTTACTTGAGCTTAGCAGCTATAAGATCTTCCACGCATTTCAAGAGTATCTATAAACCTGAATCACCATTTGAAGAGAGGTGTCTAAATTTCATCTGCAGAGATTTCATCCATGTGCCTGAGAAGCAAAAATAGGATTTCTTACATGATGAAGGCTACATACAGAGAAAAAAAAAAGGAAAGGGGTGGAGAGACCCACAGATCTACGATCAATGGGAAAAGCTGTTGGCTAAGGCCCCAGCAAGCATGACAGAGGTGGCCACATCCCATGGATTTCGATCAGCAGCTCTCTAAAGGCTAGAGACCTAGGGGATATAAGAAAGAAGTTCTTATATCTTAACAGTAAGTTTGCGGAGGCACTGGAACAGGTTGCCCAGAGAGGAGGTGGAAGCCCCGTACCTGGATACACTCAAGGACAGGCTGAGGGGTTTCTGAGCAACCTGATCAAGTTGTAGGTATTCATGGCAGAATAGTTGGACTGGATGGCCTTTATGGGTCCCTTCCAACTCAAACGATTCTGTGAAGCAGTGGATGAATCAAATCTTCAGCCAATCACTTTGGTGGGGAGGAAAGTCCAGTGTCAGTTTTTGACTATTTGCAAGGACTGTTTTTCCACACCATTATTGCAGATCACATGCTTCTGCTCTGTGCAAAGTGGGAGACAGCACAAGCCTTCAGACTGTGTTGAGTGCACAGCCTGTCTTGGGGCACCATCAGTGCATCCTAACATGCACATTTCCATGCAAAGATTTCTTCTTCCCAATTTGAAACAGACAGAATTAAACTAACTCCAAGTAAGTGGTCAGGAGACCATCTGAAGAGATGAGGAAAGCCACATCATGGTTTCCTGCAGCTGTCATTGCAAGAACAGACTTGTGTCATAAAGTCAGCATGGTAATAGCCTTTTTCTTTTGAGGTCAAGTGATAGCAGCTTTCTCACATAACATTTTCAGACTCTCTCACCAGGCCTCTTTACTATTTCAACAACATCAGCACAAACAACTCCCTATGTAGCTCCTGTTCTTCAAGCTCTAAAAGATGTATGTTTGCTCATCTAAACTCATTGAACTAGCAAAATTTTGGTATTGACATAGAAAATGCCTTATAACTATTAGACAGCCACCAGATAAATGAGCATTGAGTTTGCGCTGCTTGCTTGCAGTCTGAAAAAGAATGAAATTCTGATTTCTAGTGTAAGGCAAGGGAATCCAGTGACACAGAGCTTGCAATCCAAGGATACATACTAAGCTATCCAGTATTTTCTTGCTGTTCTATACCCTTTTGTCTCTCCTCTAGGCCCTCAAACATAAACAAGGAGAGAAAGGACACAGCATATCTGAAAAGAGTAAAATATCCTTCATTATTCTAATAAATTTTCAGATATTTGAAAAAGATCAAAACATGAGAAGTTCAGTGTCTCTAAAACAGTAAGAGTTTTTTCAAGAAGCAACTGTATTCCAGCAAACTACCTCTTACAGCACATACACATTCACCAGTTTTCAGTACCAAACCTTCTCCTTCCAGCATTTGATGACCTAAAGGAGGAGAAGTGAACTCAGGGCTCAATATGGCAAACACATTTTTATCCTGAATGCAAAGTATAAATGGTGACAGAAATTTGTTGCAAGTGCTATAACTAGGCAACTTTACTCTGGATGAAAAACGTGGAGAATATAGCACAACCTGGAGATATGGTTTGGTTTGTGACAGATCCAGATTCTTAACTTGAAATTCATCTGAATGCATCATATAGGATTCTCCACTTTTTCCCATCTCCAAGTTATTCCCACCTTTGTATATTTCATGCCTTTTTGTTTTCAGACAGGAACACTACAAATACACCATATTCTCCCATGTCTAACCAATCCATTTTCCGCCTCCACACATCTTTTTTCCAGATATAATACTTACAAGGCCCATCATCCTCAACATCTCATACTTCAGGCTCAATAATAAATACCACCTGCCAGATTTCATCCCATTTCTATTCACATCAGCATCAGGCCTCCACACAGAGGTTAATCTAGATGGCTGCCAAAAAAAAAGTGCTGAGCAAGATTATAATATACACAAAATGCAAGTAGAATTGTCAGATAATTGTTCACATTAAATCAGTTTGGCATAAGTCAAGAATTAAGTATTTGTGATAATTCTCAATCTCACTACTTAACACTCTTCACTCTCAAAATTAAACAGGATTGCAGTTGGCTTGATGCATCGTTATCATTATGAAGTAGTAAAAGAAATGATAAAGTACAGAAGTATTTGAGGATCAAGATATTTTTTCGATTCAACTCCTAAATCCAAAGGACATTTTTGTAAGCAATTTTAAAAGTAACAAAACAAACTCATTTTTGATCCTCTTGGTCTTGAAAGAAAACATTCTATTAACACTTTGGCTGTTTCTGTGTATACAGAGTCACTACTTTTATGGCATCAGTGAACACTGGTTCTGGACACATTCAGTGAATCAGCATACATGGGGAACATCAGTTGTAACATGTGTAAATTAGTAGCCCACCACCCCAAGGCAAGAGGAACTCTACCTGTGTCTTTCCAGACCAATATTTATCTGATCTATTACAATTTCTATTGCTAGAGGCCCTTTACAGCTTCTCCAGGCAATTTATACCAGCCATTTACCAACATTCTGTCTCTAGCAGTAGAAAAACTGATCTGAGCTTTCCTTACGTTAGTTCATGCCCATTAGCTTCCTGTCTTAACTACCTGGGATATGGTTATCAGATTGATTCTTTCTTCCTCACAGCTGCTTGGTACATACTTGAAAACTATAATTCCTCCCCCATACTTCTCATATGTAAGTTAAGAAAGCCTAATCGTTTTAGTCTTTTTATGCAATTTTGTTGGAGGTTTTTTGTTTGTTTTTCCCTCCAACCCCTTAAACCTCTGACTATTTTAGTTCTTCTCCCTTGAATATCTATTCCTGCATCCAAAACTGGAATCCAGGAGGAATGTAAGATTAGAAAGCTCATGTTATGCAGCTTGCAAAGCTCTGTCTTTTTACATCCCTCTATAGTGTCTTTTTTTTTCTCCTTGCTCTGTTTTTTCTCCATGACTCTGTTGGCTCCTGCTCAGCTGCAGAACCATGACAGCACTAGGCTCTTTCCTGCTAAACAGCTACCTGCGTTATTCTCTGTCCTGCATCTGTACTGCTTCCCGCCCAAGTCAGCCTGTCTTTACACTTATTCCTGCTGAATTGTATCCCATTTCTTCACAGTATTTCACAGAATCACAGAATTGTAGGGGTTGGAAGGGACCTCTAGAGATCATCGAGTCCAACCCCCCTGCCAAAGCAG
>JANHGO010002725.1:0-29117 GCA_024606505.1 Aquila spilogaster
CCTGCCCCAGGAAGGTGAACGATGGAAAAGGAGGTAAACCGGTGGAAAAGGAGGATGTGGTCACTCGCAGTAGGAACTGAGCACCTTCAAGGACTGGGCCTACATGGATAGTGACTTCAAGAACTGCTGAGACTCGACCCTGTAAACTGCTGAGTCTTGACCCTGTAAACTGCTGAGTCATCACTCCCCAAACGGCTGAGCTGCAACTCTGTGACTCAGCAAGTCTGGGTTTTACCACTTTGCAAGTCGCAAGTCGGCAGGTTGCAAGGGGTAGTAGGTTGCTCCCCAGAGCTTCAAACCCAGCCCTGCTCCCTTCCAATGTGGACATCAACCCACGCAGGTCCTGCGGTCCAGCATGAACCACAGCCTTATCAAGGAGAGGGGAAAACAAACCTAATTTCAGAAAACAAAACAAACCCAAGCATGAACTAGCCTAGCTGCTGTTGCATTTTGTGCCCCAGGCCTGGTAGCAACATAGGCTGTGCTAAAGGGGCAGAAAAAGGAAGGAAGGAAGGAAGGAAGGAAGGAAGGAAGGAAGGAAGGAAGGAAGGAAGGAAGGAAGTATCAGCCCTACATGCTCCATCCTTGGTTCATGAGAACAACTGAAATTGCTCCACTTACATGGCAATAAAATTAGCAGGAGAGAAGCCGTTCCTTTTACTACTCAATATATATGATGCATCTGATACAAGGAGCAAAGATTGCACAGAGCACACCCAACTTTCATTTTTTCCCTAAAGTGCTGGCTTCAGCGTTTAGCCAAAGGCAAAATCTAATGCTTTTGATCTGACCATATTTTTACAGCTCTGCAAATACACAGGGGTGCTTGTATTAAAATTAATTACCATGAAAGCCACACAAGTTCACAGGATCATTCCGAGGCAAACCTCCCTTATAAAACAGACGTTCAGGATGTCAGGCATCCTTCCCAAAGACACAGAATAGAGGTTTGGGTGGTAGAGAGCTGAAGCTTTAAGACCTCTGCTGGCAACACTTTCAAAATTCAGTGATTGCCCCGCATTGCAGAATCCTGTTCCCATTTGTGTTATTCAAAGCAGAAATTCTGTGTGCATATGACAGGCACCAAAGTCAGGGCCAGATTCTTCACAGGAGCAATCACAGGAGTGATTTTGGATTATGCCAGTTAAAGATGGTATGACTCATGGACTATACAGGCTAACACTTTGGGAGAAAATATTTCAAGTCTGTATTCTTCATGAAACATGCAGCTAGTCTAAACTGCCAGGGAGTTACTGTCATGTGTACTTAACATTAAAAAATAAATCCAGGGAGCAGATATTTTCTCGAGAAAGCACATTTTAAACCAGCTTCAGCATATCAGGCTGGATGATCATCATGGCCCCTCTTGCAACTGAAATGACTGTCTGTGTTTTCCTTCTCAACTTCCATGGGGCTGAGGAGAATGGGGTTATTTGGACTCACTCTGATATACTCTGTCTTAATCCTGGCCCTGCTTGCAGGGAATGGATATGACAAACTCTTCTGTTTCAGGACTTCAGGTGTCTTAAGGATCAGGAAGGATTTCCTCCCCCATACACATGCACACAATTGGCTAGAGGTTATTTTTGCTCCAGACTTTCTGTAGAAACACCAGAAGCTATAACAGTGGAAGAAGAGATTTTGAGCAGCCTATATCTCTGCTGCAATGCCTGAATGGTATGCATGAATTAAGTGTTCAGAGACAACGACCTCCCTCTACCCCACCCCAGCCAAATCATCTGGGATGGTGGAGAATGGTCTATTAGGGTTATCTAGGTGTGTATCACCAAAGCAGTCTTCCGCTCTTGTGGGAACCATCACCATGATGTCTGTTGGCAACCTACAGTTTACTCTCCTGGGATCTGTAATGCAGAGGTATCTTTAGGTCTAACAAGGAATCACAGAAAATGAGCCACTTCTTGACAGATGCATGCCTAATCTCCTCTGAAAAATCTCCCATGGTGTAAGCTAAACATCTTGTCCAACCTATCCCCCCGCTCCTGCTAGAAAAGACCTCACCAAGGTCAAACCTGACTCTCCTGGGCTGTACCTAAAGCCTAGTACTTCCAAGTCCTGTACAAGTGGCAACAATTTGCCTCTTTGTTTTTCAGGGACTTCCACATTTGAAAATGGATATGCTCAGAAAGAGGTGTATCTGGGCAAAACACTCCAAGAAGTGATTGCTGTCCTCCCCCTGCTCTGTGCTTCTCCCCCCAGCTCAGGGCATGAATTAAAGGCTTGAAGGAGCTCATCTGTACACCACACCTACATGTCTCCATCTCACCTCATGGTGTATTGCTCCTGACCTGAAGCATTTCTTGGTTCTCCCAAATTCCCATCTTCTTTTGTGCTTTGCTCCCTGGCCAGACCTGTACTGCAGTATTACAGGAACAGTGTGATGAGCTGCCAAGAGCAGTAACAAGGGACTCATAAACTTTCCCTCTCAGCCAGGAATAATACCCCAGGACTAGGAGTCCACTTGAATTGCAGACAGAAGGAGGGAAGGAATGGGGAACCTATTCGCTTGTTTTGCTGTTTAAATAAAAACGTGTTCTCCTAGCTATATCCACGCACTGCTTGGCAAGCACAGGAATATTAACCGACTTTGTTGGAAACGCTGACAGCACGACATTCCTGAGTATGTGAAGCGTGCAAGACAGGGATCTGGAAATGTGCGTGTGTGCCTTTGTGTCTGTATCTGAAGAGATGCCCTTTGGGAACTTAGTGAAGACACAAGCACAACTTTGGATTCCCTCCCATTTCCTCTTGAGAATAGCTCAAGGTGAAAGGGGTGGCTCAGCAGCATCCACGGAGCAAAAGAGGTTCATGCCTCCCTCTGAGTCTTACGATATTTCCATCTTGCCTTTCCTGTTTGTGTTCACTTCTCTCCTTTGCCTGTCCCCCTCTCCAGGACTGAGCACTTCGGAGGCTCCGTTCCAGCTGGAACAATGTTCATCTGAGCTCCGCGGTTTCTCGACCAGGCAGAAGCCAGGTCCAAGAGGACTTAGGGCTTTCCTCTAAGCCATTACCAAAGTGTTAATATTACCACCCAGAAACTCTTAGATCCACTTTTTGCTGCTGGATGCTCGTTAGACCTGTAACCTTCTCTCCTTGGGGAAGCAATGGCTTCACACCAGCACACCAGCTGGCTGCCCCATTAAGTTCAGGTTCCTTGTACTCTCTCTCCAGAGGAGAAGATGGAGGGCATCAGCATCTTGCTCAGGCAGTTTAATGTATCGACATTTCATGGTGGTCATGACAGCAGGGAATCTGCAGGATCATTACTATTCCACAGAGGGAGGCATGTGGAAACAGAGAACCGTATAAATATATACAAATAAATATATACACACTCAAACCCCAAATCTCGAGTGTCCTAAAGTCTTGGCATTCTTTTAAAGAGATTTATTTCATCCATAAAATTCCCTGCAAGCTTGTGTTCTTGTAAAGCTGTAATACAGACTGTCAAGTCCTTTCTACATGATTAAGAGAAGGAAATCTGCCCATGTCAGGGCAGACATTAGAGGCAGGGAGAACCTCATGAGTCCACCTGGCTTTGTCCAAGAGGAGAAGCCTCTTGTGTGCAATGATGCTCCTCCTGGCCATGGCACAACCTGTCAGGGCATGAAGCTGGGAGAGGAAGAGGCATGTTTCCTTCCCTGCAATAAACCAAGCAAATCACACTATGCCACCGCTAAGGAAAGTACCAATGTAACAAGCTTCAGTAGTTTTCAACTAGAGATCTCAATTTACTGAGCAAAAGAAGGGAAAGACCATGACGCTTAATATTAGGTGGGGAAACTGAGGCAGAAATTTGCACAAAGCTTCACAGAAGAAAGCACAAACAATAGGGAATCCTCACTTTCTGGCTTCATCGTCCACGAAATCTGTGCACTGGGACACACATTGAATCATTCATCTGCCACCCATGCAAACCCCTCTGGGCTGCTCTCATTAAAATGGCTTTTTTTTGTGAGACAGAAAGCTGGGCTTGGCTCTTTTGCCTATGACTGGGGTAAGGCAGCTGGGTTTATATTTCTGGCTCTGCCACACATTTCTTGTGTGACCTACTCTTGCTACAACTGCCTGCACAGCCAAGAATGAAAACTAATCAGTGCCAGTCACGTAGGCTTAGTTTCACAAGGGAGGAAAACAAAGTGGTGAGTGCAACAATACTCTGTAGTGGAAAAGTCTCATAAAGACCTGCTCTCGATCATAGCAGGATTTGGCCCAGCAGGGTTGTTATCCTGCAGTTGCTGCTTCCAAATGCTACAGGAGAAGGTGTCAAAGCCTCAATCTGCTATGAGTGGTGTGATTTCTTCCTGACCTCAACCGTCGTGAGCTTATGCCTGAAGCACGGGAACTGATGGCCCATGTGATTTTATTTTCACTAGTGTAACTGCAGATGGTATTTGCCTTGCTAAAAAATAATTGACCACAATATGAGAGATGTGTTGAAAGCCAAAGGTTAGCATGGCTAAAATGTGTCAAATTCAATTACCTGGGACAGAAGGAGCTATTGCTACAGGAAGAAAAGGTGAGTTGCTTATGAAAGCGATGGATAGTGGTTTTCTGCTCTCTCCCCCGTTCTTTCCTTTTGCGTTTCATTGCTTTCAGGTTGTGTAATTTGACTGGCAGCTGCTGGGAAAGCCAACCTGGGCTGCTCAGAGACACCTCAGGATGAAGTTGTCTAATATTTTTTACTGTTGGGAGTGGTCTGACCTATCTGTTGCAGATGTAGCCTCCAACTCAGGAAGTTCTCAAAATGCCTGTCTGCCCCAAACTGGCCAGAAACACGTGGGAAAAGGTCACTGCACTTACATGCGGAATATTTACCACCAGCTCCTGTCTGATGGCTGGGTGGGATCTGACTCAGTTCTTACAAATTAATACCATGATGGTGGCTACATCCCCATTTCTGAGAAGCAGCTCTGGATTAATGAGAGCATGGTTTCCTCAAGGGGCAGGGTGGGTGCAGGATGGGCCCACGGCTAGAGAAGATGTGAGGCTGAATAACGAATGTGCATGCCATAGCACTTGTGTTTTGTGGCAAACAGCTTCACCTGCTTCTCTCCTGGAACCTCAGAAGCGTGCTCTGAGACACAGAAATGCAGCAGAAAAACCATCACACTCACTGATACAGGCTTCCCATTGCTCCCAAACTAGTTCTCAGGGTGATGAATGTCAAAAGAGGAAAAAGAGAATGTTTCAGGAACCGACCAAGGAAATGGAATTACAGGGGGAAAAAAACCTCAGATAGGAGAACACGCTCCATGCAAACTTCAGAGGATTATGTAATGCACTAAGCCAAATTCAGCCTGGGCTGGTTCATTGCCATTGAGGATTTGTATGGCCCAATAACAGCACCTGTAATCAATCCACCTCACCATAAAATTCATCCCAAATGCTGCCAAATACCTTGTGTCGTTCCCTTTGAGTTCCCTTATCTGTCACTTCATCATTTCCCCTGCTCATAGAGGAATAGGGTTCCTCTTCAAATCCATTAGCCATGTGGCAAGCGTACCTGGGCTACATCTGCGCTGTGGCATTTTTGTATGTATTGGCTGATGTGGAGGGACTGTATTTCTGTTTCTTCAGCTATATGAACCATACCCAGAATCAAATGCTCCATCAAAATCCTAAATTCACTTCGAACCATTAGGAAATTTCTTTCCTGGCCTTGTTAGTGGTGGCCTTGTTTCAACCCAAAAAGCAGATTTTTGATTGAAACAAAGACGGCACTTATGCAACTTCAGCATTGTGGGGAGCATTCCTCAGCAAATACCAGCACTCTTTTATTTCCTATTTTGTTTTCATTTCAAACGTGTCTTTCTCCTTCCTTCCCACTTCACACAGGAAAGGCTCACAAGGTCTGCAGAGTTGTAGCACGCTGGAAACCACTGCAGCCCTCCTGGTTACAAAACAACAATAACAATAAAAATAAAATATAATAAAATAAACCCTGGAATGGATGTGGCTAACCAGCCATTGAAACCTGAGGTTGTGCTTGACTGAGCCATGATAGGAAAAAGACCCCCAGCTTCTGAGCACGCTAAACAGCTCCACATCCACCCTGCCTTTCTCCGGCATCCTTGTCATACATCCCCATTCACAAAACATGAGCAGCAGATCATTAGCCCGGAGGCTGTTTGTTTTCAGTGGGGTTTTCTTTTGCTTGTAAAGCCCTAGCCCGCAGCGTTAAGAGGTTCTCTGCAGTGTTGTGGTTACTCCCCTCACAGCTGTCTGTGGATGGAGCAATCCTTTTCCAGCCTGTGTGCACACACGTGCACGCACAGTTCATTAGCACGCTCCCATCCTGGCTGCGGACGATGTTCATATGCCACTGGTTTCAAGCTGAAAAGAAAGTCTGTCTGAACACCTAAAGGATGCACTGGGTAAGGACACACCTTGTCCAGACCTCCAAAGGGCCACCCCAGTGACTCTGTACCTGGAGGGTCTCCACCATAAGCAACTATGTCCCCAGCCAGGATACAAATACAAGCACTCTGTCTTGTGGAGTAGCAACTCCCTGACCCCAGTTAAACTGCAAATAATTGAAGTGCATAAAGCAATTATGGGTAGCTGAAAGCACTCGTGTGTCAGGAGAGGAAAGTCACTTGGATTTCCAGGCTTAGGGAAGCGCTGAACATCCTCACCTCCTGCAGACTCACTGCACAAGTGAATCCTACTTATAAGGAGTAAAGCCCACAGAATGAGGTCCAGGCAAAGTTAATCAAATGGATGTTTTTTGGTTGTGTATTTGCATGTATGGCCAGGATCTCTCAGGTGGAAGACAGGTTGGGGCTTTATTAGAGTCACTGACGTGTGTTAGAAGAAAAACTGGCTTCATCAGCAGCCATGCTACCTGCACAACACCGTCCCGGCACTACCCGCTTCTCCATTTCACTTGGGTTTCATGAGCTTTTGCACTATTTCCATTGACTATGAACATCTGCAGTTCTCCCGGGGAGACTTCAGCACTCCAGGCTTCCCTGGCTTTAACATTTATTACCAGGGACAGCAAAGCACTGATCCTGACACAGTGATGAGATTCATCTTGAGACTCAGTGCAATTCCCACCAGCACACAAGAGACCCTCTCAGCACCTTTCAGTGCTCCGGACAAGCACACCTCTATCAAGCTCATCTTCCCACACAAGGGCCTACAGCTCCCATGGAGGCTTGTTTTGGGTACGGACATCCTTTCATACCCGTTCTCGCCCATATCTTTGTACAGTGGGATAAAGACTATAGCAGCAGCCTCTCCCTCCCTACCCAAGATGGATTTCATTAGAGTGCCTCTACTGGCCACGGGTCTTGCAAGTCCCTCTGAATTATAAAAAAGAGATGTTTCAACAGACAGTAAGTGAAAGTGAATCAGATTTGGAGAGGAAAATGCATTCTTCAAGAGTGTAATAAAGCATACATTGACTACAGATTTCATTTATAAGGGGAACTATTGTGCCTTGGGTTGGAAGTCTTGTAAACACTTACTACGGCCTACAGGGCATTGCTTACATGTCATAAACCTCAGCACTTCTCATTACAGCGTGTGCACTTGTGTAACCATGTAAATAACTGTATGCATAACTGCATACAGAATGTAGGTTAGATACTTAAACGTAGTCTTAGAAGTCCTTAGAACAACAGATTGAACCAGATGGTGGTGTAGTCCCACAGGAGAACCTAATGCAGAACTTCTGGCAGAAGTAGCACAGTTCTAATAGAAGGATAAATCTCTTACATTTAGGCATGATGCCTAGGCATTAACTTTCCTTTCTTAAGTGAATAGCTTAAGTAATACTTATTTTGTGAGGTAATCTTCTTGTTTCCTCTCACAAACCTAGGTCTAGGACTGCTATTATCATTACATTCTCCCGGACTGCCTTCTCCAGTGTGTTGTCCTCCTTCATTCAGAGGCCCGCAACCTGGCGGTGCCCTGCACGGCCCCATAATCACCCATAAAATTTGCACTGTTTGGCCTCGCAGGGACTGAAGTTGTCCCTTCCAACCATACCATGGATTTGTCTTCTTCTGGCTAACTCCCACTGAGAGCTTGTGAGAAGAAACTCGGGTCCCTTTCCACCCAACTTCAGATGGTGGAATATCTCAGGAACGTTTCCTTCTGCATTGGGTCGGGCGGTTGTATCTTCAGCTTATTTATGCCTTTCCTTTGATCACTTGTACAAGGGGAAAGACCCCAGCTTGTGCCACCTGAGCTGCAATGAGGGTGCACAATGTATAGATAGTACGGCTGGTTTCCACCTCATAGTCTCTAAGCTATTCAGAGGTACATGGATTTTATTGAAGCCTATTTTATGTCAACTCCTGCCCAAATCTACTCAATGAATTTTGTCATTCTAAGGAAAAATTACAAATAACATGTTTCAAGGAGTTTTTGCAAATGCAGTCTCTTGATCTAAGCTTTTATATAGTTTCTAGTAAATAAGGAACAATTTCGTGCTTCTACATCTGCTGTCTAGAAATTTGAGAAACTGTGAACATGGCATATGTTGTATGGATCTATTTAAATGGTCTCTATTTAAATTGTGAACACCTAAAAAATTTCAATAAATTTAGAATATTCACTGAATTGTTTCAACGGAAAAAGTGAAATTATTTAAAACATTTTACTACAAAGGTTTCAGAACAAATTACTATACATTTTTATCTCTCAGACTGACACATCTTGATAACATGTTGAGTTTTCAAATACTCTACAACTGTTTTTGTCAGAAAACAAGGAAAATCCTGCGTTCCGAAAATCATGTTTGAATTAAAGCTATTCTTGGTTAATTTCACCCAGGATATGAAAAAAACTTCTCCTTTGGATTTTACCCCCAAACTATTCGATTTTCAGCACTGGTAGCAATCCAACAAGAAATTATTTGCCTTAGTTCCAGCTAATTTAACTCATGGGAAGCAGTACTAAAAAGATCAAATTCTAGTTCTAAATTCAGGACTAATACTAACTTTCTCCAAAATTTTGAAGAACCCAGAAAAAGCTGTTATGCTTGTAAATATAAAGAACTTCCAAGAAAGAAAAACGCCATTTCTGAAATCAAGCATTATATCTGCCATCACCCCTGTTTGTGCAGCTAACTAGACTCAGAGACGCTTAGAGAATCTCAGCATCTGTTTAGCAGTCATAAAGTGAAAGTAAATTATAAAACCACTTTTTTTTACCCTCTCATGCATATGTGTAGCCAGGCTCTGGGATCAGCTGCATGGCCTTGAAGGCTTTTATTGCTAATACTAATCACACCAAATGCCAGCGGATCACAAACTAGCAAAAGACATAGTACAATGAAGGTGTTGCACATGTATTAAAATTGCTAAAACTTTTCCCCAAAGTATTTTATTAAGTGTATCCTATGACATAATTGGTAAGGTAATAATAAAACACGTGACAAGTTCTGGACAGTGTTTTAGACACGAAGACGCGTTTTCTAGTGATGGATGTCCTACCGAGGACGATCGAGGGGATCACTGGGATGGGTATTGCTGCAGTCTCACCAAGCTCACTTTCTAAGGACCACAATGTTATTTTACTGGGTTTTAGTGATCCCTTACGCAGACTTACACCGATCAAACTGAACTCTGTAAACTTCCCTTCTGGTGCAGCTCAGTGCTATAGCATGTGCTCAGGAAAATTAATGCCTTATTCTTTGATACACAGCTACTGGGAGGTATTTCGGCATTGGTAAAGTTTGGAAACACATGTGCCCTAATAGACTCTCTGCGGCCCTGTTCAACAGCCACAAAGCTGCTGAATTTCACATCACATTATTTGCAAACATGGAAAAAGGGTCTCCTGCCAACCTTCCTAGTGTTCCCTGTAAAACACGTCTGATTTTCACTTACGGCATCGCAGCCTGCTGACAATAATCAACACCTCTGCCACAGTGCAAAGGAGCACTCGTGTAAATGTGCATCAGGCCCCTGGGCTTTGCTAAACGGAACCGAGAAGCCGTCCTGTCCTTCCAGACATGGTATTGTCATAACGTCCCTCCCAGCAGCAAACTGTGCCTGGACTTACTCCAGCCCAGCAGAACAGCACAAGACCCTTAGCTCATTCTTTGCTGCTTAAAACATCTAAATCCGTTGCAATTCCTTAACCAAAATTAATTGTAGGTTCCCAGTTCTTAAATCCTTGGAACCTCCAGACTGTCCCACACCTTTTCCCAGTGCTATATTGAAATATGTAATAAACTAAACACATCTACGCAGAAAGAAACTGGAGAAAGGAAAGTTCACAATGCAGTCAAACTCTGGGCCGTCTTTTATTTTGTCTGTTCAGATTGCTTTCCCAGTATTGCGTACACCAGTAACTTCGGATGACTCTTATAGACATAGAAGCAAGTTCCAGCATTTGAGAAGAAGGGATACAAGCCACCGCTCTGCACTTGCTCCCGGTACCGCTCGTCTGCTTCTACCTGGGACATCCCTCAGCCACTGATGGCACCTACTCTGGACCAAGTCTCTGTCCAGTGTCCTCAGGGCTAGCAGAAATAAGGCTGGTGAGTTATGCCAACCAACAGAGGGTACGACCCTTCTTCGAATTTTATTTCAATTGTATATTGGAAGTACAAAGTGCTTTAAAAGCAAATCAAGGATTTTAGGCTGAGGTTTGGAAGGGGCTTGTACAGACACCATAATCAATCTCATACCACGTAGTCACCTAAATGGCATCTTTTCGCAGACAATCTAGTAAAATATAACAAGCTCTCCCTCCTCAGTCTGTCTCTGAATGCAAGTGCAATTCATAATGCCTATGCACACTTCAGGTTTTGTTTAGGCCCTTGACATCTGCTTGCTCAAAAATAGCTTTGGCACAGACTTCCTCAACAGCAAATCTACTTACACTTAAGAAAACATGTTGTTTGTTGTTATGGTGCATTACAAGTATGATTCAGAAATATTCACAGGGATAAAAGGGAGTGATTTAGTCCTGGTTATCTGGCAACCAGTCTCTCTCTCTCTTTTTTTTTAACCACAACATTCTTCTAAGCAGGTCTGTCTTGATGGAAAACCGTACATACACATACACATACACACACACAGAGCCTGCACATTGCTGACATGCAAAAATAGTTAACAATTGTAGCATCTTTCTTAAGAAGATTTTTTTTCTTTAACCCCTGCACAAAAAGCATACATCAGCAAACAAGGAAAGTTAACATCAAGGAGTAAAACAAGAAAGGCCAGACAAACTCTGCAGTAATTTTCTTTTGACATTTATGCTTTAATAGATTCCAGAGCCTCATAATTTCTAGGCAGTCTGAAATGGCCATTTGACAGATTTTCACCCTGATGAAAAAGTCATATACTTCAGAGAAAAAACGCAAAATGAAAACAAACAACCTTCCCCACAC
The DNA here is from genome assembly GCA_024606505.1 of Aquila spilogaster. Classification (NCBI taxonomy): domain Eukaryota; kingdom Metazoa; phylum Chordata; class Aves; order Accipitriformes; family Accipitridae; genus Aquila; species Aquila spilogaster. Next base: position 11,375 of record JANHGO010002725.1, read on the forward strand.
ACAACAGAGTGCCCCTGAAACATGCAAGATAAAGACTGAATACACCACATCCAACTCACAACCACCTACAGCTCTCCCCAGGCTACAGGGTTGTTAGGTGAAGAGGAAAATCTGGGCAGGAGCTTGGATCCTCTGCTCTTTATAGCATTAATTCCCTGACGGCCTGTGGCTCGGATGTGAGGGGCTCTGTAGTGCTGCCCATGCACCACATCCATGCCTGTACAGGTGCAAAGACATCACCTGGCTCATGCTGGACCCAAAGCAATGGCACATACCAGCATACAGGCAGTATCAAGGGCAGGTGGTGTCTGCAGAATGCATTAATTCCCACACTTCACGTCAGGCATAAACTTCGGTGCTTTGTGGGTGTATGCCAAGTCTCATCTTATATACTCATGCTATACTCATGCATTAGGCTATGCTGCCGTGCTACGGGACAGGGAAACCTCCTATCTGTCTAAATCAGCACTAACCAGCTCTTAACTGGAGAGGTGTTGAGCCCCAGAGCCTGGAAGCGGAGATTTCCAAGCTCTCAGGCTTTCAGGTCAAAACTCACCATCCTCCTGCTCAAGGCAGGATCGTTTCTACAGAAACCAGAAATGATGCCAACCCTCTCAAGACAGTTTCACTCTGGACCCACATCCATTTCTGTCGCAGTGAACTGCTGACAGTCTGTTCGGTGACTTAAATGACTTCTTAATGAGCATAAACCTCCCCATTTTGGCCGCCTTTCCCTCTCCCTTACTCCAGGTTCCCCTTGGCAGAGTGGCTCAGCAACAGGAGTGGCACAGAGAAACTCAAAGGCACAAGTGACTTTTAAGCACTTCAGCACTGGCTGGCACTTGTGCCCTCTGAAACACCTTTGGATAAATACCGGGGCAGAGTGCCTGTCCTCTGCCAAACGACTTGCAATGATTTCTTTGGATCTCAGGGAGGCATTTTGCATTAAACCTGACTGTGCCACATCTGCACTCTGGATTAAGAGAGGCTTTTATTTTCCAGAGCTGTCAATCTGGTATTTTTCCATGCACAATAAATTCACTTTTTCTATAAACAAAAAAATAACAAAGAAAGAAGATGACGAACTACAAGGCGATTTAGTCCTGAAATTTCTGGCTGCTTTTCCTTTCCTAGTGAGGGATCAAGACATACTGCTACAGCTTCATTCAGCAAGGTCTTATGGAAATCTCATTTTAATACTAAAATGATGTTTCCAAATGTATGTTTTGCTCATTGAAGAATTCACCCTCATTTATCTCTCCTATTGGACAGAAAAGGAACAATAAATTATTCCAGCCCAGAAAGCAAATAGCCAGTGACAAAAAAATAAAAGGAGCAGATTGCCACTTGCTTTTCACTTATCTGCCTAAACATTTCAAAATATCTTCTTATTATGTAAAATATGTCTGGCTCAGCTTTGGATGGGGGTCTACTGTGGCTGCATCTCCATGGCACTAGTAATCAGAGATGGCAGCCAGAACTGTACAGCCTCGAATCTTCCTTCTTTTCTCGTAATTTCACTGAAGAGGTCTGAGTTTCTCCTGCCACAAGACTTGATAACAGAGTGGTATTAGGTGACCCATTCTGTTTTTCAAGTGTTGGGTAAAGCTGGAATTCTCTTTCCTTTGGATGAAGCTGGTAACCAGGGATTCAAATAAAAATCCAAGCAGTACTTCAAAACTTCATTAGAAGTAAAGCTGGCATAAGCAATGCCAACTGGGGGATAAAAAAGCTTTTTCAGGCTATCAGCCAGACAAATGGACTTGCAGAAGGTGCTGCAAGCGCCACAAAAAGCAAAACCATGCTTTTTGTTTTGCAAATATTTTTTCAGCAAGCACAGAGGATATTCTTCATGTCGGTGCACTGGCTGACATACCCTGCGAGGGGGTATGATGTGATTTGGCAGTGTAGATGAAAAAAGACACCAGCAGAAGGGAAATCAGGACAAGGGATTTGTAATGGAGACTGGCAAGTTCCAGGGACTCAATTTTTAATGACATAATTTTAAGGAAATTCCACACTGGGTATCATAAGATCACAGAAATGCTGGTTGGAAGCAATCTCTAAAAGTCTTCAGTCCAGCCTTCCACTCATAGCAATACTATTGCTGACAGTAGGTCAGGTCAGCCAACGCTTTGTCTAGCCAAGTCTTGAAAGCCTCCAAGGACAGAGATACCATGACAGCTTGGGTAACCAGGAGTGCTTCCAGTGCTGCTCCACCCTCCTTGCAAAAAATTTTTCCTTGTGTCTAAACTAAACCTCCCAAGCTGTAATTTGTTATTGCTCACTGCTCACTGCTTTATCATGTGGCATTCCTTAGAGTTTGACACTGACATCTTTGTAACTGCCCTTCAAATAGCTGTAGGAGGCTATTCAATCACCCCTGTACCTCGTCTTCACCAGTGTAAAACAGCCTGCATCCCTCACCCCTCTCCAAAAAACGTGCTCAGGGCTCTTGAATATCTTGGCTGCAAATGCAGGTGGCTCTGAGCAGCACCCCAGTGTGACAGCCCTTGGGTGGAGCTTGGTATGGCCACACTGATCTTCTCTTCAAACCCCCTTTTAATCGAGCTCATTTCATGTCCCAGGTACCCTCCTACAGCAATGGGCTCTACTGCTTAATGAATGACACCTTACGTGGAAAAGGCAATTCTCTTCATTATTTTTCAATCCAGTCTTGCTTTCCCTGAATATTCATAGGGCTTGGAGCAAAGAGACTGAGCAGACCTTTACCAACCTTCACCCCAGCATGTATACTTCACTGTATTTCATCATGGCTTCCCTTGCTCATCTAAGATAAGTATCATTAAAATAAACATTTATTTAACACAAAGGTCTGAAACACTTTGGCTTTGTTTTTTGTTTTGTTTTTAATTCACTACATCCTTTTGATATTAAGCAGAAACAGCAGATTACTCACGAACGCAGAGGGAACAAGCTACCCCCAAACAGCGGGCTGACTCGGTGGCTCAGCGCTGACTCAGAGGGAGAAAACCCGTCTCACAAACCTCACCAGCTGTTCCTCTGGCACCCTGGATTCTCCCTGGCAATCCCCCATGCAACGACTGATCATGCCTGAGCTTGATCAGCTGGTGAGATAAGGCAAGCACACAGCCCAAGCGGTGATGGCTCTAGGCCAGGGAGAAGTCACACATGCTGGCAAAACCAACTCAAGTGATTTCAAGAGAAAAGGAAGAGTAGCAGAATGTCTTATACCTTAAGAATAGCACAAATAAGTGTCTACTACAAACACAAGTCAAGGTTCCTCCTTAAAGCTGCGTGATGATTTCAGGTAATAATTTTATTTAGGATTGAAATTTCTATTCTTGACTTGCCCCCTAAGTGGGAGAACAGAGCAGCAAGCAAGGAGAAAGGAGTGCGGGGTCCTGGTCGGTGCTCTCCCACTAACAGAGCAAACTTTTGCAAGTCACTGTCTTTGGTTTCTCCTAATACTAGCTCTTCATTTAGCAGTCTCCATGCTCTTTAGAGGGCATCCCTTAATCCCTTACCACGTACATATATTGTATCCTCTACAGCGAGTCCTGATCTCATTTCAGAACTTGATACTGCTGCTAATCAAAGTAATTCTCAAGATGGCAGTTTTTTCACACTATTTGTAAATGCCGAAAATTTGTCCATCTCCTCTCCTCCTTATGTGTTTGGGCCTAGTTGCTTTTTGGATGAAAAGAGAAAGTACTGCATTTATTATTTTTTTCTATTATGCTTGTGATTATTCAAATTGAAGTTCTGGTTTTGATTCTTCATGATAGTCTCAGTCACCTTCAAGTGCCAAGTAATTCAGCTGAATCTTCCATGCACTAAGAATACCCTAAGTTAGCTGCACAGGGATGAACAGAGGTGGGATTGATTTTATCTGATTTCAGCTACCTGATAGTTAGCTGCCTCATCTCTCCAGTTTTGCTCTTTCCATCATACTGAGCCAAGAGAGACGGGAGCACTGGGAGAAAGACAGCCAGAGCCGGCAGTCTGAGACAGCTGAGCTGAACTGCCCTCTGAATGTGTCCGTGTTGTCTTCTGATAAAATGTGAGCCTAAATGATGAGATACCAAATCCTGAGATTGCTAACATAGGATGAGATGAATATCACCACATCGGTCTTTTTTTGAAAGCCTAATGAAATCAATGAGGAAATTCCTGCCGAACGCCAGGAATCAGGTTCCATGCTGCAGTAGGATTATTAACTAGTACATGAAACTGTCCCTGGGTCTGCTCCAAAGCCCACTGGAGTCAGCAGCGTCTCACTAACCAATGTTAACAGGCGTTGGATTGGGGCTTTGCTGGCATATCAATAGCATACGAGCGCAATATCTTTTACATTCAACATGTCTGGGTTTGTTTGTTCCAAGCTCAAGATACAGAGAACAACATAACTTTGCCCTTTAGAAAATGAACTCAAAGTCCCATAGCCTGATCAGGGTCTGGCTCGTTTTTTCTTTTCTCTTTTACCAGATAACCACAACCAGCGCTGTGGAACGGAATTTATTTGGAAGACAATTGCTCAAAATCAAATTAATTATTCCTACTCTCTTTACTTATGAATGCATACGCTTAAAAGTTATTCCAAGCAGTTTGGATTTCACTAGAGATGGAGAGGCACTGGGAAGTGAGGACTTTTTTCTGCTATATTGCTACATAGCAAATGTGATTTATTCCTTTACCATCATTTCTTATTTTAATGTAATAGTATTTTTCTTAGGGAGACATCTTTTTCTTTTCATCAACAGATAATAAAGAGAAAACCACTGTGTTTAATGTGGTGTAGAATTGTTTGATTTAAACAATAGACTTTCTTCCTAGTTCTACATTCAGAAAATATTTATTGGGAAAATGACAGTAGCTAAGTGAGTGAGTTAGAGATGCCATAGCTGAGCTGAGGATGAGTTGATTGCTTTTCCTATTGGCTAAAACCAAGCGTATAATGTTGCTTTTGTTACACTGCTTTCCCAGTCCCCATGTTTATCTTACACATGGTCCCACATTCAGAAACAAATGGGCTTTCATAACTAAAGCAATTATGGGCTGTCAGCTGAGCTGCCATAGCAGGCTGTGTGCATGCTCTTAGCAGAATTGGGAAGCGGGCTGTGTTGGTTCAAAACCATTTCTGGCACTCAGACCTTCCTGGTGGTAACGTGGGTACCCCAGCTCAGCGTATTGGTGGCTAGCGGGTCCTTTTTAACTGCATGCATGGTCTGCTGGGCTGCTCCAAAGCCGCAGGCTTCAGTACATATTCCAGTATCTCCCACTTCTTTGTGTAGCATGACCTACCTACCAAGACTTTCATGACCCTCAGCTTTCCAGCAGTCAAATGAACCTGTCAAGTACAGCAACATAAACCTGCCGTCATCCTCCCCATCACCAGGTACCAGAAGAGGCTGGCGGTGGAGGACAGGCGACCAACAAGCTCGAGTTTCTGCAGCACCAGTCACCCCCACACACCCTTCCTCACTGCATCCAGCAGCAAAATGTGCAATGAAAACTGCCACCTCTCCCACACAGAGGGGCATGGGGGAATTTAATGGCTGTTACTGGTTGATCAAAGGCTCTCAGTGAGGCTGACTCAGAGCCGAGTGAAGTCAATGGAAAGCCCTCCCATAGACTTCAGTGGGCTGTGGATGAGACGCTATATTCATAGACTATTATTATTATAATTGATTTATATGAATGCCATGTGTGCTAAAACAATACAAAAGAGCAGAGCATTCGAAAAATAAATAAATCTTAATTACATCTTTTCCAAGTAACATGTCACAAACTTCTGGTAATCTGAAAAACTGCTGGTCCAGATGTCCGCTCTCCCCTTCTCCCTTGTGTCAGTCTTGCTCCATACAATATTTGAGGTGCAACTAGAGGGAAATTATTGCATTATTCACCGTCCCTCTCCACAAATGTATCTTTTTCACTTTACTTCCCTTTTCTCTCAGTGCTATTTTTTTTTTTTTCCTGAATCACTGGGATAATTTAATAAAGACAGCAAAGAAGCCAGATGTTTCTGTTGTAAAGACAAGCTCAGTACCTGTAAGTCATGGAGGGGGCTTAATAAACATGAAGTGCCTATTCTTTAAAACGTTCCAGAGTTTTGCATTCAATTTTCATTTCGAAATCCACCAGAGCTCTTCAAAGATTTTGTTACTTTTCAACATCATAATGTTCCTATCAAAACAGGAACTCATCAAATCCATTCAGTAACAAAGCTACTAATCCCAACCTTTTCTTCCAAGACTTTTTTTTCCATGTAATTTCATAGCATCAGGATGTCCTGCCACAGTTTAAGAAAGCAAGCCAAAAATTCCATGGGATATAGCTTTTTCTTAGTATGCTTTACCCTGGCCTGCCAGTTACAGAAAGATCAATTGATTTCTAGCCATTGAAAAATAAAATAATTTTTTTTAAAAAAGAAACCAGAAACAACACATAATTCTAAAAACAGTCACCTTTTTAGGGATCTGTAAGAACTTTGCCAGACCAGCATATTCATAGAATAGCAAAAACACATGGAACTGTAGTATAATAAAGATGCATAAATAGCAGCTTCATGACAGATACTGTTGAATGGCTTGAACCTTCCCCTGCATTGCTGGCCAACCAGCGGATACTAAGAATATTTTGCTGTCTGCGCTGCTTTGGATGTGTATCACCCAACTGAAGAATCCATCTGCTGCTTCCAAATCAAGTTGTGTTTCCTAGGACAAATATCTGTATTTTCATTGCAGGCACTGCGAGGTCTCTATCTAACCTTATCAAACATCCTTACATACAGGATGAAAGTTAACAAAGACAGAAAGCCTTCACAACGTTTAACTTCATACACACGTGCATTATGCGCACGCTACAAGTCAGCCTCAAGCTGTCTGCTGCCCAGGAGGACATCACCAGCTTTAGTTTTCTCTCATTTAAACCAAAATTGACCCTATACCACCACCCTCACCAAATTCCCAAACAACAGCCTGCACTCTCCCTTAATCAATAAGACACCTGTAAGTGATGTTATTCAACCTACAGACATCATTTCCACCGCACCACCCTTCAGGGAGACATCCTCGGTCCTCTAGGTGAGAGTAATTCTCCTGCTCACCCCTCAGGCCCACAGCCGGGATGGGTGTCCTCATCTATTGGACCTCTCTGTAGGTCTTCACATCCAGCTTAGGTCGAAGTCTTCCACGTTTTTCCAGCACAGCATCCGTATGGCACAGCCTTCCTTTCCATCCAGACACTTAAAACCCCTGTCTCTTTTGATCTCACGTTTGAGTCCTGACAACACCTTTTTTCCTGAGCTTGAGATCCACAGTTATTCTGGGCACATATCCCTCCAGACTCTTTTTACGAATCCCACCATTTTGATGATCTCGCACATATCTCTATTTTGCTATCTTTTTCTCCTTGGCTACTGAACCAAAAGTATTTGTCTTCACCTCCAGGACTCTTCAAGGACAATCTCCTTCTACTGATAATGTCTCATTTGGTATCAAGGGGTTAACTTACATTTCCAGTTGTGCCCCTGGAGCCTTCCTCACCCCTGGCTACATTTTCAAAGAAATTCACTCACTCAGTCTCTCCTGTTCTCTCCTACATGTCATTGCCTTTGGTGACTCTGTCTTAAAACTCTCCTTCACCTAAAACAAAACTGGTGAGGAGTTTGGCTGCCAGGACACCAAGGGCACTACAGTGGCAAAGTCCACCTCCCTGGTCTTTTTGTGCGTGCACTCATCATCTTGGCGGATGCTCAGCTGGAAGACCTTTGGGGTGAGGACTGCCCTTCTCATTTACAAATGCTTCTGTGCATTTGTGATGGATGCTGCTGCATTACAAATCTGAATTTACAATTCATTCTTTCATCACACTTCTGTTGTCCAACCAAAAACCAGAGTCAACATCAGATGATTCAAGCAACTAATCACAAATTAATAAATAATGAAAAGCGTGTGCTAGCAGTTTATAAATTAACCTGTGGCATGGCCTGCATTGCCATAAATTGTCCACTGAACAGTTATGAGGAGAATTAATGTTGTTACCAAACAATATTTTTTGTAATGAATAATTTGACCAGCTTAAGACAACAGTTACGTCTGGGCGTTTATTACATCAAATACACTCATTTAGAAAGCAGACATCCAAAACCACTTCATAATTTGCAATACGGCAGAGAGAAGTTAGTGGTTATCCATCCAAACAAAACAATTTCTTTTAGCAAAAGAGGGAATTTATTAGAAAGGAGAACTTGGAGAGCTTTTATGCATTGATAACATATATTAGCTTCATATTTCCTAAACACACAAAGTGAAAAAATATGATCATATACTAAAAAAATTCAGGCCTATGCAGTAAATTTCAGAAAATGAGGTATCTGGTTTTTAAAGACACATCCCGGATATTTGAGGATTTTGTTAACTTAGACTGTCAACTCTAATGCTCGATTATTGACAAGACAAGTTTTACAGGACCACTGCCTATCTGTAAATTTCAATATATTCTTTAATTCTTTTTTGATGTACATAAAAAAAAAAAAAAACCTTTAAGCATATTGCGATGATTTTAAGTGGATTTGAACAATAAAAGAAGAATGTTTACTGCCTGCCTGGGAAGCCTACTATTGTGTCTTCAAAAGGAAAAACACAAAACATTGAGCAAAAAGCAGTAAGAAAATACTACCAGAGAGTGATAAAACGCCTGGTATTTTAACTTGCTTGGCTGTGAGGGGTGACTGAACACAGCAAGATAAAAGCAAGAAGGGACCAGCTGGAAAGAAATACTGAAATGACAGTAGAATGAAACTGAATGAGATAGAATAGAAATAGCATTACTAGACTTGATCTGAGAAATACTGCATGGATGATAAACTTGCAAAAAGGCTGCAAACTTTTTAAGAAGCAGAACTAGCAAAAACATTTAAATTATTAACATCCTGGATGTTGCTGCATTTTTTAAAAACAGGTATTATCAGTTCTAAGAAACCAGGGTAAATATTTCTGGTGCAAAAAATGTTTGTTTAATCAGTTGTAGGAATTTTTAAAACCCCCAATTTAGAAGTAACTCTGCTAGGAAGGAAGGAAAGAGGCCATTCAGTAACTCTGCCCTATCAGCTCTTCAGGGAATCATCCTTCTGTACTCCCAGATTGTCATAAAACGTTATGAGAAACTGTGTCCTGAACTTTTGGGTGGATCTAGGTGGAAACATGAAAGGTGGGCTCCATCAATGGGAATACACACTTAGGATCCCGAGAGTGTTCGTATTTTAATTACTAACCCAAACTTTCCCTGCAAATGTTAGCCATGAGGTTGTCCTACCCGCACGGTGACGTTGGTGAAACACCACATAGGATAAGGCAGCGCTCACGGGCAATAAGGGTGGGCAAACCTTGCTCAGACACCACGCACTCCTGAGGCACGGCTTATTTTGGGGGTTTTAGCATGTATGGCAGCTAAGCCATTTGGATCTTGGCCCATGATTGCCTCAGCAATATGTTAATAAAGAGTAATAGTTAGGTATGCAGCAATGATTTCAATCAGCACCTTGTGAGCTCGGTAGCACCACCCAGATTTTAGAAATATTGGTGATGCTACTTCCTACTCGGTGTAATTTTTACAAGGATGGTAACCTCCCCTCCTCTTCCTTCAAATACACACCGTCCTCTAGACCTTCGCCCTTGTGGAAGTCCAGGGGAGTTTTTTGCCTGTGTCTGACTGAGACTAGATCAGGCCTTAACTTGGCGAGGGTAACACTCTGAGCACACACAAAAATGTAGATTTGGGAAGAATCCTGGGTTGTTTTCTTAAAGAAGAAAATTCTGCAGAGCACAGGACAGGAAATAATGTGCTCATGGGTGGTTTCCTCCTCCAAAGCAGCTCACACACTGCAGCTGAGACAACACGTACGGCGGCACTTCAGTGGAGTTTCCCCAGATTCTTCAGATGGGGTTTCACAGCACTAAGAGAGCTGCAGCTGGAGGTAAAGATGTTTTTTCAAGGTGTGTCCACTGAAGGTGGAAGAATTCAGTACTCTTCTTCGTAAGCTGGAGCTGGTTTTCTCAATGGGATGTGCTACTGCTTGCTCTCTGCTTTGAGAAGTGATAAGTCTGCTTTTCAGTAGGCTATCTGACGTATTTTCATTCTCTGTGGTTTCCTCACAGAAACCAGACACAAAGCCAGTGATGGATAGCCCCACACCAGGCGGCCATTTCAGCGGCCTACGCGGCGATGCCGTACAGAGAGGAGGACACTTGGCTCATGAAGTCAAACACAGCGCTGAAGATTGATCTCTTCCACAATTCCTGTCTGATGCACTGACCATTAAGTTATGCAAACATGCTAATTCACAACGTAGAATAAAGCAACTACCTCCTGCCTTTCCAGGAATGTTCAATTTGGGGCCCAGCAGGGAGAAGACTTTCTGTTAACGTGAACATTTTGTTAGTTTTAGCAACAGGGAATGTAAACTACAATGGAAAAAGTAATGAATGAATATTGAGAAGGAAGCTCAAGGTTAAAATTTGTGTCCTCCAATAAATCAAAATGTGTCTGAGGGGTTAGCAAAGCAGGCACACGGACTTTAAGAATTACTTTAATCTTTTGCAAAAGTCTGAAGTCTGCCAGGAGGATTATTTGTGGTCCACTGTGCCCAAAGCCCAGATCTCCAAAGTAAGGAGGAGCTCTTACTGAACAGGAATTTGGCACCTCAGTATCTTGGAAGATCAGAGCCTCTGCTCACAATTCACTATGGCATTGTACCTATTGGCAGGTACTCTACAAACCCAGACAGAAAACAATACCTGCTCAGAAGATCTGATAATTTAAATAAAGAGTGGATGAAAGGAAGTGTTTGCACTTCCTTGAGGCTTTGCTCAGACCACTGAAGGTGGGCCAAGATGATGCAGGAATTTCCAAAAGTCATATGAAGAGTCTGTGGCAGACCTTGGAAAAACTCCTAGATGTTTAATCACCATTTTCCTTACACTCATTCCTTTCCCTGGCTCAATGTCTTTAGCACTCTATCCACTTATAAAGGTCTTGTCCTAAAAACAGCGGCCATATTGTATGATCACAGCTCTTATCCTGGCATCTAATTTGAGCCTCCAAGAGGAACAGCAGCAGAGGGAACAGAGAAAGAGGAGGGACACTGGTGTCCACACAACAGGGCTACCTGGACATCCATCACACCTTTAGCTTTCAGTGAGGAAAACCCACTCCCCACCTCCTGTGCTTCTCAAATTTACAACGCCGTGAACTCTTCAGTCACCCGATGATTTGCTAGCGTGCCTCCAGTGCCCGCAACGTCCTTTCATTTCCCAGAACCAAACTGCAAGAAAGAGCTCATCCATCCCACTCTCCAGATTAGCACCCCGCTTTTTCTCCAGCTGCAGAGGCCAAGCATTGATCCCCGCCGGAGAGGCCGGACTCGGTCCTGTTCTTAACTTTCTTTACCCCCACCCAGAAGCATGCTGCCAGCACAGCCCACAGCACTCTGCTTACACAACGCAGCCGAGGTGAGAGGGGTTTTCCCTTCTTCCCTCTTCCAAAAATGTCAAGTGCTTTCTGCTAGATCAAAGGAGAAGCAAATTAGTCAATCACACCACTAATGCAGCAGCGGCACGTCAGCTTCCCAGAACGGCCATGTGCACACTGCCAGCTAACCGCAGGTGTAACCTACTTCTACAAGCAGAGCTATCCATCATCCCTGACATAAACCATCAAGCTTGGACAAAGAGGCCCCTCTAGCCCAGCTTCGGAGTCTCTGAAGCAGAAAATCCACAGCAGACGAGACACCCCAACACCACACTTGTTGGCTCAGTCCTGGCTGGGCCACGGAGAGCAGTGTGGAGCACACGGCAGTCACCGGTGGGTGCCCAGCGCAGTTCGGATACCCCATGCTGCAGCAACATGGGCAGAAAGCACGGCAATCCCACAGCTCGATGTCATCATGCATACGCTGTGCTGGGCAACTTTCCTGAAGAGTGCTTGGCATCCTTGCCCCCCTTCCCATCATATTTGGACTTCTGGCTTTATTGGGAGTGATGACAACCACGCTGTCATCTGGGGCAGCCGCTCTGGGCAGCGGTGCAGCCGGTGAGTCCCAGCACTGCCGCTGCTGCTCAAGCCCCATGACCACATATCAGCCAGGGTGTGAATTCCACACGCCTGTGTAGACCTCTCCGGCCAAAAATACCTTCCTCCCTCTCACCTTGTCTCCTTCTAAAGCTTCACAGGCTTGATGAGTTGGTTTTGGTTAAACTTTATAAATCATTTTGTTACTTCTCTTCCATGTGTGTGAACACAGAAATAAGTGGTGTGAAGGGCAGGAAATTCTTCTGGTTTACGTCTTTGGTGTTCGGCTGGATCACAGAATCATAGAATGGTTTGGGTTGGAAGAGATCTTAAAGGTCACGTAGTTCCAACCCCACTGCCATGGGCAGAGACACCATGTGCAAAGTGGATGAGAAGGAACTTAATCATGGTGGTTTTGAGGTTTTGAGACTATGGGGAACAGACTAAACTGCTTCCTGACCCTGATTTACATTAAGAGTTGAATCTAATGGTATAAGTATCTCTGTAGTGATGAACCTCCTCTGTAGCTACACCAACAATCAATCTTTTCCACTCCTTTCCCCAACCGCTTTTATAGCAAAGACACAGTAACAAAACAGACATCTTTTTTTAATAAACAGACCTAACTCCTTGTTATTACATGATAACCAGCCCCAGGATGTTATCAAAACAGAGCAACACGTGTTGCTAGCAGCAGGCACACCATCTCCAGCTCTGCGCTCGAGCACTGTCAAACACCCTTCTTCGGAGGTATCAAAGAGCACGAAACCACTTCTAATCAGCCCATGTCCCCAGCTCACATCGGCGTGCCTAAAAATAAACATGTTGCAGCCTGACAAGTAATTATATCTCATTGGCGCCCAGCACCGTTCTCACAGGGCGGAGGCAGGAGGCCAAGGAGAGGGGATCTGCTACCAGTCCATCCTCCCGCAACTTCCCAGCAGCGAGGCAGGAACCAGCAGAGAAGAGGGGTACGCCACGCTATGCCAAAGCTGAGCAGTAATTCTTAGCTCTCTGCTTGCACTCAGCACGAGTTAAAACAACTCTTTGTCACCTTTGCTTGTCATTGGAAGGGCAGCATTGCTGTGCTGAGGCCAAGCAAGCCCCTGACATCGCACTCTCGTGAGGATCTGTCGCTGCTCATCCTGAACCTCATGCCTTTCAGGGCACTTAGAGACCAGCTCACAGTGCCTAAAACAGGTATGCAAGAAAAATAATCCCCCGTGGTCCCCGGTTCTTTTACAAGCAGTTCAGGCCAGTGCTGCTGATGGATGCTCAGGTGGTTGCTTTCTGCAGAGTACAGCTCAGGTGGCAGAGTTCGTGTCTCGAGAGCAGAGCAGCATAAAAAATGAGAGATCTCCTACGAACAGGCCTCTGCTGCATGACACCAATTGCTCTCGGCCAAGAATTATTGTGAGTGGAAAGCTCAAGTGGAGTTTGGTTCAAGCTTAATGAATTATGTTCATTTTCCAGCACATCGTTTTGGCTGATAAATCACAGCTTCATGCACCATTAGCATGTAATGATTGGAATATTTAATCAAAGGCCAGCTTTTTGTATCATTTACCTTTGAGAAACCAGATTTGCTCGCTGGAACAGTTTTGAACCATTACGCACACTTATCAGCAAAAATCTTTGCTTTATGTCAAGTGTTGCAATATTTAAAGCCCTTACAGCCAAGAAAGGTTTGGGAAAAATGAGTGGCTCACGTAGCTGGAGAAATGCAAAAGGATTTGTGATGTTATTTGAAAGGATTGCAGGAAAATTAGAAGGAGAACAAACAATTCTGCATTTACAATAAATTATTATAAATGCTGATTTGTTTTGGGTTTGGATCTCTGAGTAAAATCAAGACCCTTTTGTTCTTGACGCAGTAAGACATTGTTCTGAAGACAGAGAGTATTTTTTTGTTGTTCTTTTTTTTGCTCAGAGGATGTCTCGCAGACAGTAGCCACTTCTCCACCCCTGAGTCACCTCTCTGAGTCCTGAAGTCCACACTACAAGGCCGCCCTTGATGCAAATAGGAGATCTCTAGCCAGAAAATAGTTTGGTGCCTGACAAGAAACCCAGTCCTCGTCTGAGTGATCAGGATGGATCAGGTGTAGAGGGGTTCAGCCGCGCTGCAGCATGGTCCACCAGCAGGGACCCTAAACTCAGTCCTGCCCAAGAGCAGCAGTGGACAGAGAGCATCTTCTCATGCCCTCTTTAACTCACCGTGTAGGCAGCCACGAAACAGTTGGCAAGAAGGCTCTCTGCTCTCGAACATACTTTCCTCTTGTATCTATTTACACTTGAAAAAGGGGAGAAAAAAAGCCCACTTGTTTCTGCCTTATGCTCTCGTAACCCTGAGGAAAAACTGTTTGGAAATGGTTTGTCAACAAAAGTATAGACCTATCAAAGGCTAAAAATTAAAAACACCTCCTACAGAAGGGTGAATCAAAGGTATGTAAAACTGAATACAAATCTGAACTTAAACAGGGTTTCATAACTCCCTCCCGAGTACAATTTGTGCTCCTGGATCGGAATGAAGTCTCATATTTCCAGAGCAGTGGGTGCTTTTGTTTGCTTCTTGAAATGCTTGGTTGAACAGCAGTGCAGAGCTGTAAAAATAGGTTTATTTTAATGTGCTTTATGGGTCTGATTGTTAACAGAAAAGGCCTGAGGGCTGTGTGAGTCTGTGCTTGTGCACTTCTGCACTAAACTTTTATGTGTGTGATCTCCCACACTGTGTAAATGGTGTATGTGGCCACATGAACCACTTGTTGTGCCCCAAACAAGCTTCTGTTCAGGCACAGCGACAACAGCCACAGTGTCAGCGTGGTGGCCATCGGCACCCGTGTGCTTGTGGATCTCCACCTTCCAAAACCCAGGTACTAGGGAACTAGAAGCAGCGGCAAGGTTGTTAACGTGCAGAATATATAGGTACGACTGAAACAACATTGGGCAATGAAAGGGCAAACGTTTCTTCCTGTCATTCCCCTTCTAAGTCGCATTTTCCTTGATCTTGTCTTTCCCCGATTGCTGAACAGCCCCTTCTCTCCAATTTTTCCTGCCTTTAAACCTATGGCGAGAACCCCAGATGTGAACTCCCAAACTTTTGGGGTTTCCAAATCCATGTACAGATCCAGCCTGGATCCAATTAAGTCAGATCTTCTGCTGTGAGTCAAAACAAGAAAGACAGTACTCAGCTTTCTGATGACAGCAGTGCTGTTAATCTGGCCCTGGACCCGATTCCTCTGCTTCAGTCCACTCTGCTTATGTACGTTTGCCTTCCAAGGCAGATGCAAAGAGATCTCTTCCCAAATGAAGAAAAGGAGATGAAGACCACTTGAAATAGCAAAAATTGCAATACCAGACCATATACCTTCAGCCAATAGCTGCGTGTTGCAACTTGCAAATGTGTCACTAAAGAGCTGTCATCCCCAGTAGGTCTGTAGGTCTGCACGGGTCTCCAAACTACCACATGTGGCTCCAGAGACATCAACAGAACAGTCAGAAGCTAGCATCCATTCTCCTGCTCTCTTGATACTTTACATCAACGTTACTATGCTTAGCACAGTAAACAGATTTGTTTGAAATGAATGATGCTTGGCACATAGAGGAGAAATAAAAATACAATTAATTTAATTCTTCCACGGTGACAGTCCTCCAGCTCACCCAAGTTGAGTGTTCCAGAAAGCTAAGTAATTTCTACCATAACTGTTCTTGTTGGACTAGAAGATGGCAATGTCTTTCTTTTCTTATTCAAAGAAAAAGGAATGGAATTAGTTTGCTAAAGGCTTCCAGTTCCTAGAGAGCAGGCATGCTGATACGCTTTCCAGACCTTGGCACAGTCTCCTTATACTTTCCCTGGAAAATGTTTTCACCCTGGCAAAAATCTCCTGGGTTTGAACCCTTGTAGCAGGGCTTGACTAGAACCCAGAAGCCACCTACAGACAAGAGACCTCTGACTTGTGCTCCATGCTCAAAGAGCCATGGAAATCCACAAACATCCATGTCCTACATCTCCAGAGTTTCTGATTGCAGAGTCTAGGAGACGCTCTCTAAATTGTCTTCCCTGTCCTCTTGAGGGGCCAATCATCACCTTTGCCTATCTGATCATTTGGTTCTTTTTTTCCAAGTCACTTATCAAGGATACCGCAGACAGAAGACTAGCACCAAGCAAATGATGACAAGCCTTACATGTAAGATACTCAATATGACAGGCAAAATGAGGTGCACATTTTACTGAACCTGGCAATCTCTCTCTTTATTGGTTTATTGGTTTGGGAAGGTTCCTCAGGGCCAGGACAAAGGTTTTCTTCACAGTCAGAGATAGGGGAGCCCATCCTTCAGGATACCCAGGGAATCAGAGACTTTAGTTCAAATCTGCCTGGCTCAAAGGAGGTATCAAAAAAGCCCTGCAAGTCGTGTGTTCCCCTCTGAACTTGTGCAGGATGGACAGGTCTCTCCTTCCGACTAATCAAAAATTTCAACCTGAACTGGAGTAATTTTCCCAGAGCTTTATCAAAACCAATATACTTTTCCCAAAAGCTTCCATGTCAAAGAATGAGTGTTTTCCAGCAATATCAATGAAAACATTTTTCAGCAAGTTCCGTCCCATCTCTCTGACGTTATGTGCATTTCACGCCCGTATTCCTCTGAGAAAAGCAATGAGGTTTGTGTCTCATTTTGTGGGTGGACCAGGGAGCTCAGGCAGATTGCTCTGTGACCTGCTTGGTGGCAATGGCAAAGAATTCGTGTCTTGACTTCACATCACTTGCTCCGAGTCCTTAGATGTATTCGTCCTCTAGGGAACTTTAGCCTGAAATGTCTAACCACAGACCTGGAAATGATTTTAAATCTATTATAACAAATGTTGTTAATCACACCCACTCTCTTATAGTATGGCCTGTAAAACAAGAATAGAGAGTGAGGAGGACTTCCTACTTCCCATATACTGGCAGCAAATGCATTTCCTGTGTTACAGAGCTATACATTTCACTGGGAAGGGATGCTCTCTAGTGGTTAGAGTATGAGACTGGGAAAATGAGATCTTAAAAATTTCACTTCCTGTCTCTCCTATCGGTATGCTGCACGAGGAGGCAACTCATCCCATCTCTCTGTGCCCTGGTTTCCCTACACTTCTGTGGCTCGCAGCAATCCCTCTGCTATACGGGGAAGGCTTAAATGATGTTTGCAAACGTTTGGAGGGGAGGTTTGGGGTTAAAGCTGAGCACTACTGCTGAGTTGCATTAGGTCAGAGTGAAGATGGCAAAAACTGAAAACTGGTAGGAAGAAAGAGAGAAGGGTCTGAAATGCTCCTGTCAGATCTTCGCCCCCTTTTTATTTTGTGTCACAGAAACTGCTCTTTAACTTGATTGCTCCTTATCTTTACCTAAGGCATCACAGATTTTTATATAATTAACATTTCTTTGACAATTGCCAAGGATTTACAATGTGAAATGTTTCAATTTTTCTTATATTATGTCTTGGCATCAAAGAATCTGCACTCGTTTCCTAAGTATGGGATAAAGATGATTTCTAGTGGGAGACAAATGAATCAAGACCTTGACACCCCTATTTTTTTTCTTTCTCTCTCTTTTTCTTTTCTTTTCCTTCTTTTTTTTAATACATCTGGTTATTATTGAACAGAGGCTTTCATGTTTTAATGATAAATTGTCTTCTCCCGCTGTAACAATGTCCC
>JANHGO010002726.1:7263-29117 GCA_024606505.1 Aquila spilogaster
ACCCCCGTGAGCCGCGGCCGGGGGACACACCGCACACCCCCGTGAGCCGCGGCTCGGACTCGCTCTGCACCCTGCCGGGGGGCCATGCCTGGCCACCGGCGCCTGGTCTTCCTCCGGCCCTCGCTGTGGCCCTGCTCTACGTGAAAGTGTGCAGTATTAGTGATAAACCATGGTATTCCTAACACACGAGTAAATTAAGATACAGTTTTGTCTTCTTCTGAGTGTGAAGAAAATGTATGTGCTATAGTAATGCATTACTTTTTTCTTCTTAATTTTTCTCAAAGCTAAACTTCCCCCAAAATGCAAGTATACCTTAGAATTCTGTGTTGGGATGAAAGATAATTAAAAGTCCACTCAAACCTTTGATTCCCAAATGGGTTAAAAGGCAGAAGGTTAAAGTTAGCGTAGGGGCTGACTGGAGCGGGAAGGCAGTGTTGGTGGTGGAGCTCGGTGGGAAGGAGGCTGTTTGGACTGGAAGCTTCGAGGCGACATCTGAAGGTTCTTCATCCTCTTCAGAGCTGGTGTTACCTGGAATAGGATGACATTTTCCTCAGGACCCTGACCCAATCCATGGACCCTACCCTTCAGTAGGGTGCTCCAGCATTGCCAAGCCACTCTGGCAGGGGCTGTCTTACAGTGGGTCACCGGCTGGGTGCTCGGCCGGACTGCTCCTCCTCGTGCCAATGCCTGTCCGAACCCTATAGGGCAATCTTTAAATGCCAAGGTGACATACGGCCCTGTTGATATGGGCCACATACATGTCCACAAACATCAAACTGAAGAGTCTTGGTTTAAGTGAAAATTCTTACAGAACTGGTTTCCAATGACCGCTGTTCATAAAAGCATGAAGTGTCATAAGGTTTGCCAAAACAGCTTCGAGTTAGTTACATCATGCATACCTCTGCTGTTCGAGTACATTGTTCTTGGTCTTATACAGGAGTTTAAAAAAAAGAGCCAGTTAGCAATTGGTTTTAATTTAAGTTTATTCCTTCTAGAACAAGAAAATATTCAGTGAAGGTTAACAATGCTTTTCTAGCGATTTTTTCAGCCTGTTGTGCTTACCTACATTCCTTGTATTATACATCTGTATTGATACACAGAAAATCTCGTACCAAATACAGAGATCTTCAATTTTACTTATGTGGCTTTTACATGTTTTCCTCACGGTTTCAGGTTTTTCCCTGAAATACCTTTGCTCGTGTGAGCGCTGCATGTGAAAGGTTCAGTAGGACTAGCCAGCGATGTCCTTCTGTACCTTCTGCTTGTAAGGGAGAAGACCGGCCCGCTATGTTGGGCTGCCATCGGTTCAGCAGCTGCCACACGCAGGCAATGCCTGTTGGGGGCAGGAGCTGCACGATGTGATGCGCCGGTCCCTTTTTGGGTCCCTCCTGGGGCGAAAATTCCCGCTCCCTCCCAGAGCTTGGCATCCAGCTAGGGTGAAAAGTGTGGGCAGGGTCTAAAAATGTTAAATATGTGTGCCAAGTGCTTGAATGTTTGCAAGAATGGTTTAGGGAAAATTATAAACCTTTTCAAGGCAAGAAAGGTGACTGAACCCTTTATCACTTCTTTTCATTTCCAAAATGTCACAACCACTCCCCTAAGCTTGGGAAAGTTGCCGTCATTTGTTTGTAAGCTGCTTGAAGGCGCTCTTTTAAAGAATAATTATTAACCTCTTTCTATTTCAAAACCTGCTCTTATACAAAGCGTGTTTTGCTGGAGATGGAGTTACGCGACAGCTTTGTTCATGGCAAAGAGAAGTTTCCAGGAGGTATTTTCTGAGGGAGGTAAATTGCCGGAGGCTGCAGGAGGGCCTCTGGTCGAGGTTGGAGCTGAACAGGCTTCGAGCCAGGCAGCGGCAGCGGTAGCGGTGCTGGGGGGATGGCTGCAAAGACGGGCCTTGCAGAAGTGCGCGGGGTCTAGGTTTGACCCCTGGTTGCCAGCCCAGAGCTGCAGCCCACTGCCGTGGGGGTGAGAGCATCCATCATCTGCGGGCTCTCTGCTTTCTGTTCCCTCCTTGGATCCCCGCAGCGATGCTGTTTTGGGGGCCACTGAGCAAGGACCCAAGCAAGCCCTGGCTGCCCGGACGGGCTGCCCACCTCTGAGCAGACACTTGGAGGAAGACCCGCATGGAAAGATCACCAGTGGAAACTTGGCGTTTGCTCGTTCTTTGTGGGAGACTCCACATATCGATTCATTATTAAATGAGCAGATAAATAGCCCTTTCTCTCCCTTGTTGGGTACATCAGCTGCTGGGTGGGTTGCAGAAAGCCCAGGATAAGAGCACGAGAAACAGTCGGAACAGGCAAAAACTGCCAGCAGGAATGTCTGAAGTATTCCTGTGGGCTTTCCTAAGGGATGGCTTGCTTTCCCAGGGACCGCTGGAAACAGGCAAGTGCTCTGTCACATAATGTTCCCTCTCTAGGAAAACATTTGGTAGTAGTTTAAAAAAGAAAACTTTACAGAGCTTAAATAAAGCCAAAGATTAATTTGGTGAACCCTGATGCTGTACATACTTTACTTGGGAGTATTTTGAACTTCCAATGCTGGTTAGAGTTGCCAGCAATAGGTGCAGGCCTTGCCAGTCCTATTCGGGCTTTTTGCACCACCTTTTTTTTTAATGAAGTTCTTACTATGGCACTTTTGAGCACACGGCTAAAGACAGCTTTTGTGTTCAGTTCATCTGTATCAGCGTGGTCATGGCACTCACAAAGATACCACAGAATTTGAGTAATCATAAAATTCATGAAATCCTAATAATTATGAGAACGACTTCAATTTCATTCAATTTTTCAAGTAAACCATTTTGGTGTTTTCATTTCTATTCTGGCTTGTAATTACTCAAGAGTCATGTAGCCTGGTTTACCTCTGTAGTTGTAAGGAATAATAAAAAAAACAATTTTAATGAAAACTGGGTTTTTTAAGGATTTAAAGAGAGTCTTTAAGAAAATACAAAATACAGTGAAGTGTGTCATTCCATACAGCAGGAGTGACCTCTGTCAGCATTAGTCTGGCTAAAGTAGGCTAAATGATTCTTGATGTCTGTATTGGGTTTTGTACAAAGTAAATAAATCAATGCATTATCTGATTCAGGACAGGCTTGAATACATCTTAATGGTAACCGGCAGACTTAAAATTTCTCATTGGGCTACAATGACTGCTAACTCCTAACTGCATCTGGCTCAGTAGGAAAAGGAAAGGAAAGGTGTTCCCAGACAGCAGTGCAGTGGTGCGTGCTGAGATAGCTGGGTGGGCTCTGATCCCCCCCACCAGGCAAACAGGCATCACCTCTGGCACCGCTTGAAACTCTTATTAACGATGTGTGCTGAAGCTAAGTACTGAATGAATATTGTTAGGCTCTGTGATAGTATAGCGCCGAAATGCATTGGCGGGGAGAAGATGGCGTCTGGTGTTTCTTCTGTGAGTAGCTGCTTTCTGGCTTGAGGGATGCTCATCCAGCTCCAGCTAAAAATTCAGTTTAAACTGGCACATAGAAGTTCAAGCTGGCATTTTATTTTAGCCTACAGATGACAAAGATATATTTTATGATTGCTCAGTGCCAATGTCTGAATGAGAGAGGTGTTAGAAAAGGACATGCTGCAAACAAAATCATATGGACTTTTGGATAGCTAAAAAAATCTTAAAAATGCAACAGCTGAGCAGCTGGCAATGAAAAATCTGAAATCTGTTGTTCAAGCTGTTCTCTTTCATTTTATACTTAGAGCTGGAGCAAGAATGGTCTTTATGGTTTTTGTTTGTACAGCTCTTGTCACAAAGAGGTCCTGATCTATGACCAGTCGTCTTAAGCAGCGCAATAATACAGTCATTCATTATTAACTGAGAGCAGAGGAGAGGTGGGGACCTCAAGTACAGCATGAAACAAGCAAATGGGGAAATGAAGGTATCAATTATGTATCTCTCATGCTGATGGTGCTCTTACAGAGTAGTTGTTTTCCCCTAAGGGAAGAATCTGCTGGAAGAGCCGAGAATATTCTCAGCGCCTCCTCTGACAGCAAGACGACGTCTCCCCATCCAAGGCCTCACCAAGCCCTTTTCTTTAGCCCTTTTCCCTCCCAGGAGGACTTGATGCTTTGGTTAGTCCTGGGCTGATGCCTGGCCCTAAAAGGAGAGCCCTGCTGGCTCTCCCACAGGGAAGCGGGATCCTGGTTTCCAACCCCACCTCCATGAGCGTCTGCACCCCCGGGGCGTGCTGCAAACAGGGGGGTCTCCCGGCACAGCATCCCAGGGCAATGAGCCGGAGGGGAGCAGCTTTCTCATTTGCAGTTTGTTCCAGCCAAAGCTTTTTGGTTATCCACGCCTCGCTTCTATAAACACTGATTCCATGGAAAAAATGAAGTCCAAAATGTGTCTGAATACAGCCTTCAAATCTACCTAAAGATAGTACTATAATTCCACTAGGTTTTGCTGTAGCGATTTACGGTGCCACCAGCTTGCTTGATGGAATTACTATTTCTTGATTGTGTAGGAAAGGGAACATGCTGGTTTTTAAAGTATAACTGAATCCCATCACAAATTGCACACAGACCTGTCCTTTTACGTGAACATGCCCCTGAGCGTCCGAGTTTAAACTGGCAAAGGAAGAGCAGCTGGGCTGACAAATATGTCAGCTTGTGCCTGATTTTCCCCACCCTGGCCCTAATAAAGATCAAGATACAGGGAATAAAACAGCTGTTTGCTGTGCAGCCGGGGATGGAGAGAGTAATGAAATATGATGCGGAATAAAAGTCAGCTGCCACTTGGCAACTCCCATTTCCTCATAGCAAAGAAGATGACTTAGACTGTATTCAGAATTGTGATGTTATAGGTACAGAGCTGATATGAAGAATTTTTACAAGCTGTGGTTTTAGAGTTGACAAATGGGCATTTTGACTGAGAGGAACTGTGTTTAATCATTAATAGTTTCTTCTGAGCGTGTTGGAGTTTTATTGTTATTGTTTATCCAAGCTGGTATCTAGCAACAAAGACAAACATTTTAAAGGCAGCTAAAAACTGAACTTAAAAATAAACACCGTTTTCTCTACAAAGACTGCAGAGCTAATAGCTTGTGCAAACATTTGCAATGACAGCAACATTCAGAAATTTGCTGGTTGGATTTAAAAGTGTCCTTGACCTCCCTGGCAGGGTTCTGAGGCCAACAGGGTCGCAAAAAGAAACTATTTGCTTCGGGTTTGACTTACACACATTTGGACAAGTGCAATATGCTGTTTCCTGTACTAGAAAAAAGGTGTTGAAGTGGTGCCAGTATAAAAGAAAATGTAGCTTTTAAAAGGCAGCACAGCAAGCTCCACGCTGTCCTAAATGGGGGATTTAATTACATGACTGATCAAATTGCTCCTAGGGTTTTTTGTACATAAATGTTCTGTTATTTGTAGATCAAGAGCTCTGTGTTATAGTACTTAAGTGTGAGGAAGCGTCGGATGGGAGCCCACAAAACCAAACCTGCTCTCAGATGTATAAACATGTTAATTGTGAAAGATTCGGTTAAAGATAGTAATAACAAAGGGAGAAGCACATGTGTAATGTTCACACAGAATTGTATTTAGCAAGGGTGCTGGGTGGTCTGAAATGAGTTCTGGTGGGATGGAATAGGATGGGGTGGGGTGGGAGGAGAGATGCGTACCTCCTTCCCCAGCTTCCTTCATGCGGAAGAGGAAAGCAGCTAATGGTGTTAGCGCTTCAGGCGGTCATTGCTTCAGCATTGGATGTGATGAAGGGGTCAGGGTGTGCTGCTGTGGAGAGCAGCTCTTGCATCCGCTGGCAGTGAGCTCAGGTGCTGGCTTTGTGGCAGAAGTCTTCCCTCTCTTCCCAAACTTCTCCCCCATCACCTCCTGTTCTGTACCTGCCCCAGCTCCCCAGCACACCACCCAGCTCAGCCTGGTCAGCAAAACTGTTTGCCTGACCCTCCTGTGTCAGTAGTAGGAAGAGACTCAGTTTTAAAAGCCTAGACAAAAGGTTATTTTTCTTCTGGCTTGGTGCAGTGATAAAGTGCAGCCTCACAAACGGTCACGAGCATGGTTGGTGGTTCAGCTGATGTTTCTATCATGGGGGTGTAAAAACACAGGTTGAGGTGACCAGGAACCTCCTTGTATGGGCAGCATCTCTATCAAGCTGTACCTGCATGCTGCCTCTGCCGAAGCAGCAATGGTTTCTGGGGACACATCCAGCGAGCTTCAGGGAAACGTCTCTGTCTTTCCAGGTACCCTGAGGGAATGGCCAAAAGGCGTCAGAGAGTGATCAGCAGCGGGGTCCTTTGGCCAGTGCTGCAGGGTAGGCAAGTTGTTGGCAGAGAAAAGCCCTCCCTCGGGACGATGCATGCTTCCAGAGGAGCAGGGCAGCTGAGATCTGAAGCAGCCCCAAGCTTGCTTTTGCTTAGGTACAGAGAGGAGCTAGAAACAGCCCAGAGTAACTTTAGCCGTGCTTCGACTGTTTTTGCTAGGTTTTTGACTCAGCTCAGATAGCGAGTAGCTAGGGCCATCTGAGGGCGTGCTGGTTCACCCTCTGAAGGCAAACCAGCTCCTAAGAGGGGTCACAGATAAGCGTCTAGACCTGCCTGGGAGTTAGCAGCCTGATGGTAGGGCGGCTGCTCAGCAGAGTTTGCACTAGATGACAAGGTTTGCGTTCGCCTTGCATCCTTCAGTTCTCTTTTCCTCAAATTCCTGTGGACTGTGTTTCTCGTCAAGTTTCTGGGAACACCAGGGATGGGACGTTCCAGTAGGGCAGCAACATGGCATACTGATCGCCTCGGCTCTCTTGTCGGGATGAGCCGGCATCGGGGACCATCCCCTACCTTGCCTTGCCTCAGTGGGTGCTGCTGCTGCTGCTAGGACAGGCCATCCGAGGGCTCCTGGCCCCTTTGGGGCAGATGGAAAGTAACTTTGCCAATAGCTGGAGAAGTGGGAGTGGGGCCATAGGCTTCCCTGTGACACACCTCTCCCGGTTTTATCTCAGCATCAGTATTACATACCTATTAATTACTGCAAATATGTTTTCTTTTAATTCCTGTTTATTACCATGCAGGAGAGGGGCCACATGCTCGCTTCAATTTATTTTCACACTTCTAGCCAATATCTGCTGGGAAGTTTTACCGCTTGCCTGTAGCTAAAAATATTTGTCGTAAACTTATTATAGTTATTTTTCTCCTGCGTACTAAGGCTATACCAAGAAAAGTCAGTAAGGAAATATTTCCAGTTCTGCAGTTCTGGTTTTCAGATGTGACATTTTAAAAATATCATTACAGAATTTAACAAGATGAGTACGTGCAGCTTATTCTTAGGTAGAATTACAAAATTATCCAAAAAGATTTTTAAACTATAAATAGAAATGTAGACCATTGTACTCCAAGGAGATTTATCCCTTAATATTCTGACACAAGAAGAATTAATCTTCTATCCTCAGCTGTTCAAAGTAGTTTGGTTGCTCTTTTATGTACACTGCTTTTAGTTGTTGTTTTTTCTGTCCTCCCACATCTCTGTTACTGTGCCTGGATTTTTTTTTTTTCCCCTGTTTTTGTGGAGAAGTTGCTTGGATCCAGAATTTGACCTTTGACCTGATGTTTCAGATATCTGGAAAATGTAACTGAATGGAAGTTTTCTATTTGCTGCTTTTCGCTCAAGTATTAGGGTTGAGAAAAAAGGAATAAGCAGCCTGCACTAAACTCATGATCCCTTTTCTTCTGGTTGGAGCCAGCTGTGCTCAGCTCAGAGAGGAGATATCAAGAAGATTTTTGGCCAGATCACTTTCAAACCTGTATAATGGGATTGCTAAGCATTCGCTTATTCCTTTCATAGGAAGCTGAAAGGATGGAAGTTAAACATTTTGTTGAAGAGGAGGAGGAAGTCGTGCAGGTGTTCTAATAAGGTCTGCATGATGCTAAAATGTAAATAATTAATTTGCAAACACATGCTTGAGGGCATATTGCAAGCATAAGGTCAGGTCCTTATTTTTATTCAGACCTTAAGCAAACCCCTCGTGTGTTTTGACACAAGAAACAGATGAGAAGAGAGGTGGTGTGATCATAGAGGTATAACTGCAGTGCTTAATGCAGTGTAGAGCCCCCCCAGCTCACATGGCAGTGTAGATGTAGCAGACGAGCTCTGCACAGGTTCCTGCATGAGAAGTGTAATTTGGTTAGGCTGGGTAGCCCTGACTAGCTGTATTGCCTGTGGTATTTCCAGTATCACTACAGAGTGCCCTACAACCATAACGTTGCTTTTTTTCTGTAGCATTAACCCAATGGGAGTGAAAACTATACCATGAAGTAACTCGGACACTGCATGTTACACGTACGTTATCAGCATTTGGGTTGCATTAGCAAGAGATGACCAGTGGTAGATAACGTGATAGTGTGATAGCCTGTAACTCGACAAAACAACCAATAGCACTTAAGTTGATGTGGTTATTGTGACCAGAAAAAAAAGAGCAACACTTAAGGTAACCCTAAAGCAAAGAGATCCTTTGTGCTTTACCCCAGTGAAGCAGCAAGCACGTCTCAAGTCCTATAGTTAACACTGTTTTATTTACTGTTTCTTGTGTAAGGTAGTAGGAAGCCAAGGTAAGGTCCCCTCCTCGCTTGCTGGGGACCAGTGCCTTGCAGGATGAGGGCTTTCTACCTGAGAGACAGAAAGCTAAACAAGCTCTTCCAGGCTCTGCGCAAGTTAATCCCAGGTGTACAGGTGAGAGAGTGAGAACTAGAATAAATGCATGTGGGAGGCAGCACCATTGCTTGGGACTTTGCTCATGTTCCTCTTCTGCGCACTATAGAAGAGAACAGTGTGGCTGGGCGTCCCTCTGAGCCACGTGGCTTTTTGTCTGAAAAGTGGAGCCCTGGGCATCTGTGCTGTCGCTTTCAGGGGGAGCATAGGCTCCCCTCCTTTCCTTGTAAGTACCTGCGTAGCAGCACCTGTGCTTTTTGCAGAGCTTAGGCAGGGACTGAGCACAGGGGCAGAGCAGAGTATGGCCTTTTGTCTCCAGATGTAACAAAGCTGAATTTTCCACCCCTTGCAGTCTTTGACTTCCTGCAGCGAGGTAACATTTTCCTCGTGGTGAGACGGGAGTTACAGGGTTCAGCCTCCTGAAGCCCTTTCTGGACTTTGGCACTGCCGGTCCACGTGTGACTCTGACAACCTGAAAGGCGTTCTTGCGTGTATTGTTGCAGAAACCTGGAGGCATTCAGGCAGTCGTATCCATTCCTGCCGTGGTTATCCCAGGAGGATCCCCTCTGGCTGTTTAAAGGCAGCAGCCAGCATCCCTCTGAAGTAGCCGCTACCCAGCCTGTTTAGCTCATCGCCAGCAGGAGGTCCAATTAACATTTTGCAATATTGGCAGTTCCATATGGAAACTACCATTCAGCCGCCTACATTTGAACTTCAGCTTTTTCCTTTCATTTAATTAAAACACAATCAAGTCAATTAGCTCATGACAGAGTTTCCCCAAAGTTAAACTCCAGATGTATGGCAAGGCAAAAGCATTCAGATGCCAATTCATTGTGCTGCTCGGAGGTAGATTATAGCTCTCCCATTTGTCAGTTTATCCACTGGGGATTAGTTGCATTTTTTCCCTTCCAAGCAGAAAATAAAAAGGGAGAAGGAAAAAAGACCCATCTTTCCATCTGGTTCTACTCAGGAAAGATTGATATAACATTACAGAATTTGAGATATTTATTGAAAATGACATTGATAGTGTCAGAATGACTTCTAATTTTTAATCACCACATCAAACATTTTACCATGCAGTGTCTTGAATATTTCCAGTAAGCTCCAGGAATAAGCAGCTTACCACACTCTATAGCAAGTTGATGACTTATTGTTCTTGTCACTAAATGGGGATAATATGCAGCTGCATAAACATGTTGATTTTTCTGGCGTAGAATCCATGACTTCCAACTCTGTGCCCTTTGGCAAGACTGTATAGAAAATCATAACACTGTCAGAAGAGGTTTTGAGGTCTCAATAAACCAAGATGACTTTTGCAGCACATCCCTGCGGGGCAGCTGGGTGCAGAGAGGGGAAGAGAAAAAATAACTGTACTAGCTAATCGGTAGTTAATAAACATAGAAATCATTCAGACCCAAATCCACACATAAGGTAGCTTTGAACTGAGGCCATTGCATCTTCTGTTGTATTTCTCAATTCATTTATGGTTAGATGTGGCAATATCCTGAGTCACCTATATTCCAACAAAAAGGTTATCCTCACACACTTTAAGGGTGATGTGGTGATACCATGGTAATACTGCAATATACCCAATGCTAGTGAAAGCATTGGGTGCCAGTGCTGCCTTAGTACCTTGACATCATTGGAGCACTTGGTTCTGTGCCTTTTCCCCTCTTGATCGTGTTCCCCAGGGGGGTGAAGAAGAGGAGAGGGTGGAGGCAGACCTTTCCTTTGTCTGGCCACTGTGCAGTGCAGGTGGGTGAGTCTTGGGAGACAAGTGAGTGGAAGAAGGGATTGCAATGTGAAAGGTGCAGCACCCAGAGGGGTGGGGAAAGAAGACAACTTGCCGCTCTGCTGGTACCATCTTGTATTTAACAGCCCCAAGAAAGAATCCTTAAATATATATATCCCAGGGCTCCAGCAAGATTAGATCAGTTGTGGAGAACGGTGCTGGTGAGGGCAGTAGAGAGGCAGAGGAAAGAAAAACTGCTTCTGACTACTCATTCGGAAGGTTTAATAGCATTGCAATCCTGTAATACTTTTTTTTTAAGTATCAGAAAGATTCAAGTGATATTGTACATTCTCATCTAAAGTACAGCAACTGTTTTTCTTGTGGAAGGCCTATACTCGTTGCATCACCCATGATGTATGTGAATTCCCGTGTCTTTGCAAATGAGTGAACTTAGCTACCCGAGTACGGCGTCACATTTCCCTTGCTGTTCCATCTCTTACTCGTGGCTGGATGGCCCCAGAACTGCTTTCTGCAGAGCACCAGGACTCCCACTCCCGGTTAGGGTGTTCTTCTTTGGGAAGTGAAGGATAGTAGGTTTCAACACTATTTATTCGGGAAGGGGGAGGAACCCAAGTCTTCCACCTACCCTGTGAATGCTTTAGCCAAAAGCATGCTTATTTTGTGGACTCATCCAGGTTCCAGCACGTGGTATGTGCCAGGCTGTGTAGCGCTGTCAGGTTCATAGCTGGAGTGTCCTGGTATCCTGGCTGCAGCTGTGAGGCTGATTTAGGCTGCCTGTCCAGCCCAGTCACTGGCTCCTGCCCCGTGCCACAGCCCGCTCCTCGCCCAGCCCCGACACTTCAAGTGTTTGTAGGATTGTGCGGAAGACTAAATCACTGAAGTGGCCCAGATTAAAAATAACCTTTTAAAATGGGAAAGAGGGTGGAAGCGGGGAGGCATTTTTGGTCTGGGTCATTCAGAGATCTACTTGCAATGAAGCCAAATGAACAGTTGTATTTTTACAACTGAAGGGATGGCATATTTTTTTAGGGTGAGGAATGAGCAGATGGAAGTGCAGAGAAGAAACTTCCCAGGCTGCCTTCATCACCAAAGGCACTCTGCTGTGAAACTCCAGTATGGGATGCTGTTTTACGTGCAGAGAAGCAGAGATTTCAGGTAGTTTTAATGTCATGAATTATGGCATCTGTACCTGCAGAGTCAGGGAGCATCTGATCAGAGTTTCTCAGGCTCCCAGTAGCACAACATTTAACATACGCACCTAAATTCTGCCTTATTTCTTTTCTTGGATGTAGCCCTAAATGCTTTTTACTCCAGGATCTCAAGAGTCTTTGTGACAAGAATAAACTAATTAAACTTTACTTATTAGCATTTATTCCAGTGTACTTGTTATCAGCGTGGAGTGCCTGAAAGACTAAATTGAGATGATTCATGTTTTTCATATCATGTGTTGTTGTTGGCCACACAACAAAAAGTTCCACTTAAAACACCATTCAGATAAGAATTATTAAACAGCGATTTTATAAGACATTCCCTACTAGATTACAACAAATTCTATCTAATAAACTCTTTCTCGTTGGAACTAAATGTAAATGTGGACGAACATGAGAAAGAATCTTAAAATTATTCAGTTTCAGTAAAGGGTTCTTCTACAGAAAAATCTTTTGAGTATACTCCTACTGTAGCTAGCTACTTAATTACTCAGGTTTGACCTTTTTTTTTATCATCAGTGACTCAAATTACTAGTAGTAAACTACAAGCAAGGAATTTTGATCTGTTAACTATTAAAATATTTTTCTACTAGAAAAAGGAATAGCATAAGGACATCACGGTGTGGGTTTTTCCTCCATATATCTTGTATTGCTCCTAGTATTCAGTCGTGAGGTTAGGTTCTTCTACTGGCTTTCCGCTTTCACTGCCAAGAGTAAAAATATACAGAAGTAAAAATACAGAACAACTTATGGCATAAATGTACCCCTCTTTTTCTGATCATGAATTTTCTTTAAGTCAAAGCTTTTAAAAAATGGTCTTACTGCATTCTGGATTGGAAGGCCTGGAGCCAGCAGCATCACAGCTCTTTACTTCAGAGGAATTTATATTAGACTTGCTTGAAATGATCTGATGGATAGTTTTTCGTGGCATTTTGCTTTTGTAAAGTTAGTTGTAAGTTCTTACCTGAAGGTGTTAGCGTGTGTCAGTGCTGGCATGAACATCTCAGTGCTGACATGTACCATGTCCCGGGAAAACTGTGATGAATTTACACGCCTGCTTCAGCTGCACAACATCTCTAGAGATTATTCACAGCAGAAAAGTGTCTCCTAGGCAGCTACAGAGATCAGCGTTGCTCGTTTTAAGTAGCCTTCCTAGGATAAGATGTGTTCAGGCATTTCCATCTTTGGGTGTTCATAGGAAAGTCGAGGTCATCCATAGGCTGATCTAATCTTTGCTGGCTTCCCACAAGCTTGAGGAGAGGCTGTCTTTTTTGTATCCGTCATCTAGCTCATGGCCTGTGCCAGCACGATTTGGCTTCTCGGTGTCTCAGTTAGTGTTGCTGTTAGTCTTTTACAACAAGATCTCCTCTTCGTGTGACATCAAAATGCATGGTTCATATACTCACTTCTTATCCTTCTTATGTACGCTTTTTACCCTTCAGATGTAAAATCTACACCTATGGCAAAGGACTGGAATATAATAACATAAACTGTGCAGGTAGTATAGTCGAAAGTCCTAATGTCAAACTTATTAATGATATTTATTGAAGGCAATGAAGTGACTCACTGGCTTTTTGAAGATGGTGGGAAGAAGGCAGGACTTCAAGACAATGTACAAATAAAAGAATAACACAAGTGACCAAGCTCCTCTAATCTTGGAAAGCTTAGATGTTTCTTTTCATCTCAGTGAATATGGTTAACATTTATAATGATTAATAGAAGGTACATAAGCTCTCTGAGGTGAAAAATACAGTACTTTATTCTTAAGTAGTACATGACCTATAAAGCAAATAGTGTAAATCTTAAACATCAATTTCCTGCTGAGTGTTGCAAAGATGAGGAATAATAGCTTTTGAACAGATCTTTCCAGAAATGCTCTGGAATGTCATTGCTGAAATTGTTTTTTTTTTCTAGACAGTTTATTAATTGGCAAAATGTGCTTCCTTATGATTGCTTTTGAATATAAATAAGTCCTTTTTCCCAGAAATGTTACTTTATCTTAGATTATTTTTTAAATGAATCTATGATGTTTGGCCATGCTTATTGCTCCTTTCCAGATACATATTTGGATCCTTTTTTTCAAATGAAGGAACAGGTACAAGGTCAATGGTTTAGTAAATTCCCAGTTATGAGCACTTGTTGAACTCATTTAATAAATCAGCTCCTCATCTTTTATTGTCAGAAGGAATTAATGTTGAGTCCTGTTTTCAAAAGTTGCAGTCTTCACAAATAGAATTATTCACCACTAACTGGATTCCTTTTTTCATATGTTAGCTCATTTGAAGCAGCTAGGATGGATATCATTATTTCAGAGTTAAATATTTTCGGCAGAGGGCAGAGCAGGGACTGATGCAAATCCATGTTTCTCTGTGGGGAGCTATTGGCCATAATCCTCCTCCATTCATGCTGATAGGCACAGGAGGAAAAAATCATCTAGATGAGGCTTTTGTGAAAGTGGTTGCCTGCAGTAGACTGGTATCTACAACTCAGGAGGATTTGAAAAGATCTGTGTTCTAGTGTTTATAAAGACCATGCTGTCTATCACCAGGGTGCAGGCTCTTCACATCAATAACCCAGCCTTTCTAAGCTATCCGGGATGAGAACATGGGTTTTGTCCCACTGCCTCCGAGGGGCGGGTAGCCTTTCACTCTAATGAGCTGATGGACTGCCTCTGCCAGTGAGATAATGCTTGGCTCCTGTCCCAGGACAAAACTCTTCAGCCAATAGATCCTAGTGTCTTTTCTTCAGCACTTCACTTCTGATTCTTTGGATTTACTAGCTCAGATTTCACATAGCAACCGTGTCTTTCCACATCCCTTAGCACCATGGGAATCTTGACTGGGAGGGTCCTCGGGAGGTCGCTCAGCCCAGTCCCTCACTCAGAGTAGGACTATTACCAACAGTAGGTGAGGTCAGCTCTGGCTTGCCTGGCCAAAACCTCCCAGGACCTGCTCCAGTGCTGCACCACCCACCTTCTGGAATTGTTTTCCTTACATCTCGCCTGACTCTTCCCAGCCGTAAGCTGTGGCCCTTGCCCCTTCTATATCAACTGGAATTGCCAAGATAAATTTAGGTCTCTTATTTTGTAACTACCCTTCAAGTAAATGTACTCTCCCTTAGATCCACAGTTTCCAGCAGACACTTCTGTATTCCATAGCGGATTGCACTCCATAGGCAGTGTCTGTAAGCCTAGACAAAAGTGCAATCCCTAATTCCAGGCAAGGCACCCCCGAAGGGGTCCTTCTGCTGTCCCATGCCTCTCTCTTTCTGCAGAGCTGCTCACTGCCTTTGGTGGTCTTCTCATCCCCAGCTCTAACCCGGCTTCTCAGGGTCTGTAGGGTGGCAGCTGGTTCATTTTAAGGGAGTCTCAGCTTAAACCTCCCTAAAGATCACCCTGTACCCTAGGGTGCACAAGTGAGGAAGCTGGGGTTTTGTACTCATGCAAGGGGTAGGCATAGCCGAGTCCTTACCAAAATCTTGGCTTTTTACATTTAAAGTCCATTTGCATGCCTTTCTTCCATCTTATCTCTGTGTTACAGACCAGAAAATACCCAAGGAAAACACTTAAAAGCTTTAAATTCCAATGCATCTGAATAATAGTAATTTATCCTGGAGATGTTTTCCATCTCTCTGTTCCATCTCTCTGACAGTACAGAATTTATGACATTTTATGGCATAACTCACTCAGATTTATTGATTTAAATGCTATAATTTTCATACAAATCTGTTTCTGGTTTTAGAATCATAGAATAGTTTGGGTTGGAAGGGACCTTAAAGATCATCTAGTTCCAAACCCCTGCCATGGGCAGGGACACCTTCCACTAGACCAGGTTGCTCAGAGCCCCATCCAACCTGGCCTTGAACACTTCCAGGGATGGGACATCCATAACCTCTGTGGGCAGCCTGTTCCAGTGCCTCACCACCCTCACAGTAAAGAACTTCTTCCTTGCATCTAATGCAAATCTACCCTCTTTCAGTTTAAAGCCATTATCCCTTGTCCCATCACTACATGCCCTTGTAAAAAATCCCTCTCCAGCTTTCTTGTAGGCCCCCTTTAGGTACTGGGAGGCTGCTATAAGGTCTCCCCAGAGCCTTCTCTTCTCCAGGCTGAACAACCCCAACTCTTCATAGGAGAGGTGCTCCAGCCCTCTTACCGTCTTCGTGGCCCTCCTCTGGACCCACTCGAGCAGGTCCATGACCTTCTTATGTTGGGGGCCCCAGAGCTGAACACAGTACTCCAGGTGGGGTCTCATGAGAGCAGAGTAGAGGGGCAGAATCACCTCCCTGGACCTGCTGGTCACGCTTCTTTTGATGCATCGCAGAACACGGTTGGCTTTCTGGGCTGCAGATGCACGTTGCTGGGTCATGTTGAACTTCTCATCAACCAACAGCCCCAAGTCCTTCCCCTCAGGGCTGCTCTCAATCCACTCATTACCCAGCCTGTATTTGTGCTTGGGATTGCCCTGACCCATGGGCAGGACCTTGCACTTGGCCTTGTTGAACTTCATGAGGTTCGTATGGGCCCACCTCTCAAGCCTGTCCAGGTCCCTCTGGATGGCATCCTTTCCCTCCAGTGTGTCGACTGCGCTACACAGCTTGGTGTCGTCGGCAAACTTAACTTCATAGACTTCAATGAAGTTATACAATGGATCTTTTCTCCCAGTACTTTATTTCAAAACATTGGAAGTAAAGTTTCTTGGACTCTGTTTGCATTACATCAGCTTTCTCACAGAAAATATTTTTTTAATTTTTTTTAGCATCCTGGATCAATCTAAAGTCTAGGATGAATACAGGACTCATTAAATGCCATTTGTTTGAGAAACAGAATAGTAAGATTGCACCATGATGTTATGTGTCTGAATATGTATCTTTTTAGCAGCTAGGACACAGGACCAGGATTCCAAGAAGCCATTTGGCAAACATAAAATTAAGCACTTAACAATTCTGTACCTCATATTTTCCATCTGTAAAATGGGGACAGTGATATTTCCTTCTTTGAATAGCACTGTCTGATTTAATGATCTATGATTATAATTATTACTGTTCAGAGTGGCATCAGCTCTGTTCCAAATTGGTTATAATTAGAATGTTTAGATGAATGAAAGCAATTACAGAGCCCGTATGCTGCAAACATTTAAGCTTGTGATTAATTTTATGTACGTAAGTAATCGCAGTTACTTCAGTGAAGCTGCTCACATGAATAAAATTAAGTGCATCTGAAGTGTTTGCAGGACCACAAATGGAAGGCTCTAAGAAACCTCAGTTCTTAAAGAGAAATAAGTAATAGTAGACTTCTCAGGGAAATTTCTGGGAAATTTATTTTAACTGTATGCTACGGCATGTTGTGGAAAAAGTCTTAATTTGGTTCACAAAACTCGATGTTACAGCCATTGATGATAAATATTGGCTTTCATATCACTCAATATGTTTTTGCAGAAAAGTAATCCTTCTTTAAATTTTGGCTATGGCTCAAAAGCTTATTGTTAAATACGTTTTGTTAATAAGAAGCCTGACTCATGGCAGGCAGCACTGTGAATGACTAATTACCAGGGATATCAAACAGACCTCTTTCCATTCCACTGCCAGAACAGTTATCTTTAGAGCTCGTTTAAGAAAGGATTCATTTCACTCAAAAGAAATAGTTTATGTTTTTACATTGCAAGGGTTTTGTTTTCTGTATGATGACAGCTAGTTATTCAGCTTTACCAAGGATAGGGGAAAAAGTCACGCAAATATATGTTGAAAGAAATTCTTCAGTAGTGATGGAGAATTGCAGAACTGTGCAGATGTGCCAGATGCGTGTCATGAGAAGCACGTTCTGGTCTGCTGCAGTTGAGGTGCTGAGCAGCAGTGAAGCCCAGGGCTAGCTGGGGTGGGGACTGGCTTGTGACCATGGGCTGCAATCAAATGCCCCTTGACTGCCTTCTGGAAGAGAAAACACATGGACCCACACACAGCCTGTTGCAATCTGATAGTAGAGGAGTTCAGCTGTCGGGTACCATTTTGTTTTCCATCCTTCAGTTACCTTTACTTTTCTTGTTTATACAGTTGATGGTTTGGATAAGGCTTCGATCGCTAACTCGGATGGACCAGCCCCAGGATCCCAAACTCCCCCCTTCAAGAGGAAGGGCAAACTCTCCACCATTGGCAAAATATTTAAACCTTGGAAATGGCGGAAGAAGAAGACTAGTGACAAATTCAGAGAAACATCAGCAGGTATGTCTGTGGCCCTTTGGTGGCAAATAGTAGAAAACACCGTGATGGCTTTGCAGTGTAATATTTGAAAAGCTCTTGGAGCTTGTTAGATGACAGGGATTATTTAGGCACAGTATTTGACATACAGAAAAACAGTTTGATCCTTGGCAAGGAAAAACCTAATCTTGTTCAGCTTCTGTCCTGAACCTATCACCAAAAATACAGTTTGTTTACTATACATTATATATGATATTCTTTTGATGTTGACAGTACTCTTTTTTTTAACTAAGAAACAGTAGGCTCTACATTACATACCGTCAAATATGTTGGAAATGTCTCTATGTCCTCCTAATATGTCGGTCACTTTGATTATGAAACAAGCCTTGCCTTCTTGGGGACAGAATTTTGGTCTGTTCAGAGGGGAGAAGCAGATGTGGCCATGCCAAGCAGAAGAACGAGGATCACCTTTGTGACCACTGCCTTCATACAGACTGCTCTGCCCCTTCACTCCCCCATTGGCAAGGCTTGAAGAATGGTCTGAAATAAAATGCTGTGATTGAATTCTGTTCCTTCTGAAAAAAAGGAATGTTGAGGGCTGGGATTCAGTTAGCTAAACACAGTTGCTTGGTGCCACCTGAGATGCTCTGGTGTGTCCTGGCTGCTCTCCCAGAAGGTTCTGCATCATATTTACCATCCCCGTGCAGACATCTCCAAAACCCTGAGGCATCTCAAGTGGCTGTAGACACCCACGGTTAGGAAACTGAGTACCACCCTGCATATATGTGTGTGTGCGTGTGTCACAGCTCTGGCCAAGCTTTCTCCAGAAAAATCCCAAACTTCTGTTTTGGGATTCAGGCATTTGATGTTGTACTTTTCTAAACTTGAGTCTACTCAAGAGTCCAGTGAGCATCTATGAGCTCTTCAGATTCATTACCGCAGTGCAAGCCCTCTGTCTGCTGTCTTCCATGGCTCTAGGTGATAAAACCAATACTAATCTCCTAAAGTGTCCTCAGTAGGCTCTCCTGAACTCTTAGGAGTACATTGCTTGACATTTTAAACCCATAGCAACCCCTGATAATTACAGTGAGGAACTCTATGGTTTTGCAGTGTAACTTCTAAAACATGCTTTATTAACACAAAAGGCAAAAAGAAGTCATCTTCTCTGGTGTCTTCGTCACTCCAGATACCAACTGAAGTTTTGGACAATCTTTTTGAGATCTTCAAATCCTTCTCTCAGTCTCTCTCTTCTTTTTTTTTGTTAATTTTCCTGGGTAACCTGCAACAAAACCCCCACAATTTCTTCCACTGCTGTAATCAAAAAAATCCTCTCAGTCTGATACCTCCTTCGTTGCTTCCAGTTTCCTTCAGCTTCCCCAGTACTTTTATCATATTGCTAGAGCAAAGTTCTTTCTAGTTACTGTCTCCTGAATGTTCTGCAGCTACTGTTGGACAGGTATGTGATTTTTATATGCAGTGAATTCTTCAGAATAATCACCATTCATAAGCTGTGTATACAGGTTCCCCAAACTGTCACAACATATTAGCATGTGTTAAATTGTTATGCCATTAAATAACAAGGCATGTGTCATTCTGCAGTTATTTTTTATAAATGAATATGTGGTAAATTAATGTTAAATACAGTATTTCTTATGTTGTACTGTCTTTCTTTAGAGAACCTCAATCCAGTCTTACAAGCGTGACACATCAATTCTTATAATACCAAGGCAAAGCATGTGTTCATATTTCTTTTACAAAAGGAGGAAATTTGGCACAAAGAAATTAAGGTCAACATTTCAAAAAGTGCCTCCTTAGTTACTTGCTTGTACTTAATTTGCCTGTCTTGTTTATGATGGTGTGGTCCCTCAAGTCCTTTCAGGGGTGTGGAGAACCCACGGTTCCCATTGGCACTGACTTCAGATGGAGTTATTCAGGACAATTTATCTCAAGGTGAGCACCTGAAAAATGGAGATGCCTAACAGTAGATGTAATGGACAAGAAAACACTAAATAATCTCAGAACTGTAATGAAAATCAAGCTTTAAAATTATGCTATAGATACAAATAGACTAACTTTGAGTCACAAAATACCTTTTTCAGGTGCCATACAACTACACTAGTTGGTGATAAGGGTTGTTATTTCTATCACTGAACCTTGCTGCATTTATATACCTAGACCATCAGAGCTAAGGTACTATTAACATTACAGCAGAGTATGTGAAACATTTTACATTCTGAGTCTGATTTTGCCACTGTGTGCTCCTAATGCATAGCTGTATTTATTACTCTTAAGAAAGAGGTAATTATTGGGAAGCAGTGTCCATCTTAGCTACCTCAAAACTAATTTTCAAGTGATAATTTGTCTTCCCAGTTCTCTCAGCTGTGTCTGTTCAATTCCACTGCCTCCTGCATACTGGCACTAGTTTTGTAATGAACAGATCACAAACCTGATGCAGCTAAAAACAAATCCAGCAAAATATAACAAGAAGTAGTTTTTACTCTTCTGCAAACATTACCACTTGGATTTGTGTCGTAGCATTGTGATGACTATCAATAAAGCACGCTGAAGCAGAGAGGAAAAACAGCCACTCTTTTGGATGACTTCTTAAAATTCAGACAACCTGATTTTTTTCATTTCAGCTGTGGTTTTGCAGCACTGCCTTTTAGGTCTGGAAACTAAATAGAGCTCCTTGTCTTTTTTTCAAAGTTAAAGCTTTATTTTGTGATCAATCTTGTCTTGAAAATGGAGAGCACTGATGTGCAAACAGAAATCCATAAAAATTAGGAGAATTTGCACTACAAATTGGCAGAAGAACAGAGATGATGGTGAAAGATCACTAGAATCGATAGATCATGTAAGTGGGAGCTCTTTTGGTCAACTGAATACATGGTTATATATAAGTATGTATTGAAGAGTGGAAGTTAATTATCTGCACAATGAAGTATCTCTGTAAATGGTATAGCAGATGGGAAAAGCTCAATGCAGGAGGAGATAACACTTAGTTGACTAACTGAAGTCCCTGCTCTAAGTCCAGTCACAAGACTCTGTATTTAATAGTCCTTTATGGCAAAAAAGCATCTAATGCAATTGATTCACTAAGTGCTTAATGTATGTTGTGTATGTAGAAGTACCATCTTCTATATAGACTTTTAAATTATCCTGAAAAACCGTTCATTTTTTACTTCATTGTTTAGCTAGCATCCTGCTGGATAGCCATGTAGTACATACCAGCCTTTTATACAGTAAAGACTGCTATTATATTTAATAACGTAATGTAAAACAGCTAATAAAACACATCATTCTAATGCTCTGAATTATATAAACTACAGTATTTCATTGCCTATATAGTTTGTGAAGAGTAAATATGCAAAATTTAATGCGTGTCTTGGTGAACAGGACTTAAGATCTTATAGAGGAGGTTTGGGAACTTCTGATATTTTTTTATTATTCAGTAGATTGATTTTTTTTTTCTCTGAAGAGTACATATGCTCTATTTTTAATAAGGTTCTGCTTATCCATCCTGTTACACTGTAAAATTTGATTTATTTAGGTGAAATTATACAAAAGTAGTGACATGGGGAATTAATTTCATGTTTTCAAAACTTTTGTATTATTTTGTACATTCAATATATTGACCTGTATTCATATGTCCCAGTTTACATGCATTTTGTCAACCATCACAATATTTAGTGCTTTTTTTTTTACTTAAAGTGAAACTCTAGGAGTTATGTAATATCTGAAAATCTTGACTTTCACCTCAAAAATAGCAAGACTGGCTCTCTAAGCTGGGGAGATGAAAAGAAAGTAAATCTGGACAATATCAGTTGTGAGAGGTCTAAAAACAAATGAAAGTTGACAAATTATTTTCCCCCTAAATTTCATATGAGAGTTTTACCCTACTGTGCTTTAACCCCAGCCAGCAACTAAGCACCACGCAGCCGCTCATTCACTTCCCCCCCACACCCAGTGGGATGGGGGAGAAAATCGGGAAAAGAAGTAAAACTCGTGGGTTGAGATAAGAACGGTTTAATA
>JANHGO010002727.1:0-29116 GCA_024606505.1 Aquila spilogaster
ACATACTCTGTATCTGTAGTAAAGTATTATAACATATTAAACAGACCTTTATTTTAAAATCTCTTTCCAGCACAGGATCAATCCTGTATTAACTGCCTGACATAAGCTAGTTGCGAGTTATGAGGATCCCTGCCTTTTTTGGTACTGTATTCTGAGCTTTTCCAGTTGTTCTACACACTGCGTCTGGGCCAGCTTCAGTGTTCGGTTCTCCTCTGTCAGTTCTGCGTACTCCTTGGCCAGCTGAGCAGCATCCATGCTTTCTTTTTCCACTTGTTCCAGTCTGGCAATCAGCTCCTTTCTGGAAATAATATTAAAAAGAGATCCACAAAGATTAAAAATGACAGCAAGCAAATACGTATTGTCATGTATTAGGAGAAAGCTGGCAGTACACCTTGTTGACAAGGCATTACCTGAGCTGTTGTGAAATGCACACCTAGAAAACATATCTGCTACAGATGTTCTTTTTCCTTTAAAAGATGAAGAATTCTCTGATAAGTTTATGCTCCAGAGGCCAAACCTGCAAAACGCTGAGGACCTTCAAGTAAATATCCCTATCTTCAGTAAGAGTTCACCAGGCAGCTGTATGGGGAGGACCAACATCCCAGAGACTGAATGCTAATATTCTGCCTGTATAAGAAGAGCAGCAATTTATTTTTCTCTACAATACCAAATATATTTGAAAGCCATCAAGGTTTTTTGATGCTGCTGTTGTCCAGTTGCTTGTTCTGTTGGTATATTCTGCGAAGCACGCCTGCATTTGTTTTCTCTGCTACCAAGAAAAAGGATTCTAGCAAACACTAGGCACACAAATCTGAACTAAACAAATTGCTTCTATTCAGTTTTTATACTCAGACCTTACTCCCGCTGCTGAAGCACCGTCACCCAACTGCAAACCTGACCCCTCCTGGTCTTTTTGAGAGCAGACACCCGAGAATTCAAGACATTGTTCCATCCCAACTGGAGTCACCTGGTGCCCTGTGTCCTCAGATTTGGCCAGAAGCCATCTCCTGTAGACCATCAGCTGAAATTCCCTCCACAGGAGTTAAGATAGTGGAGGCCTTAAAACAAAACACGCTGAGCGCATATGGGGTATCTAATCACACTCCACTTAGTTACCCAGCAGACTGGACTGACCTCTATTTCCCTTTAAGTCAAATCATTTTTCATCTCTGCTACAAGAAGTCTCTTTTAAAGGGTTCTTGGCTCTTTTGATCACTCCCTCTCAGCGATTAGTTAATCTTTTAACTGTTTGTAGTCCTGTGACTTTATTTCTCAGTCATGCAAAAAACAATGCTTGTAGATCATCTGTTGGAAGATGTAATGCCTTCAAAGCAGATTGCTTTTTCTGCAGTCTTTGAAGGAGTCCCCTGGCAAGCCGGACCAGTGCTTTTGTACAGGAAATTCTTACAGATTAGTGATTCTGCTTCCATAGGTCAGAGTATTCACAAAAAGATAACATTTCAGTATTTGCTGATCGCTTGCATTACTTACACCTGCAAAACCACCACTTCTAGCAGTAAAATTTTAAGCACCTGGGTTTTCAAACAGTTTTCCTATCTGGCCTTCTTTTAAGATTAATTTAATCTTTCTCTGTCTTTACTACAGCTTTGAGAGATAGCATCGTTTACCCAAGGCTTTGCTGACTGTTTACAGCCACAATTACTTCAGTTCAATGAGTTGTAAGAGAGCCATGGCAGACCCATTTCTCAAAAAAAATGCTTCTCATATTAAAAAAGAAATAGGGAAGAGTTAGCAGGCTTTACAGCACTTTAAATCATCCACAAGTTGCAGTATGTAGAAGCCCTCCTGTAGCTACATTTCAGCTTTGTTTTATACCACTGGTGTAATGCACAGGTGAGGCAGTGGCACAGGCTGCCCAGGGAGGTGGTGGAGTCACTGTCCCTGGAGGTGTTCAAGAGCGGTGCGGATGCAGCACTGAGGGACATGGTTACTGGTTAAGGTGGAGATGGGCTGTCGGTTGGACTAGGTGATCTCAGAGGTCTTTACCAACCTTAATGAGCCTATGATTAATGATTCTATAGCAGCTATACTGTAGCAAGGCCTCTTCGGTTTCCTTTCACTATTGTTCTATTAGCTCTGCAAGAGAAAGTGCTAACGATGTACTTTTCTTCAGTAGAATTCTTTTAACGTTTGGCATAATGTAGTTGTAAAAAAATTAAAAGCGCAAAGCCATTAACAGATTATTTTTTCCTTGTTTAGGCTGTGCTAGATCTACTGGTCTTCAAAGTAGCCAAGGTGAACTGATCGTGCCAGACAGTTTGATATTCCAGTTCCTGTTAATGAGGTACCGAACACATCTAAAAAATGCAGGTAAACTTCAGAAAGTAAGAAATGTATTTAAGGACAGTGAGATTTTACTAGCTTAATCACTTCAGCCCCTTCAGCTTCCACTGGAAGATTTTTGTCTCTTAGGACCAAAAGAGAGCTTTAGCAGTACTTCCTTGCGATTATTCTTCTGGTGCAGCACTAGATGGAAGGATTAAATGCCTCTTTTTCAAACTACAGGCTGTTGACTGAGAAGTCTTCTAAACCAATTAATGTGGAATAATTCTTTTCTCACACTTTATGAGGTTCTTAAAGGGAGGGGCAGTGCACACACTAGTAAGTAATCAGCATATTAAGAGCAGATAAACCTTTTCCATGGGAAATTTTAGCACTTAGGAAAGAAAGGTACTGCCTACCCTATTTGGACTTGAGCCAGAAGCAGCACAGGCAGACAGTGTACAAACTCAGACAGCTCTATTAATGAATGCCAGTCCTGATTTGATAAGGCTGCTTGCAAGCATAGTTTTCATGCTGCTATCTAATAAAACTCAAGCAGCATAGATATATATATATATTTTTTTTTTTGCAGAGATTTAGCTTTGCTGTTGAAGAAAGCAAAAATGAGTTGAGATCAAAGTGAATTCATTTCTGTAGTCCAGACTCTAGGACCTCCCTTCCTTGCCCTGAGGTAGTAAAATTGCCCTCTTCTGAGTCAGCAGAACCTACTTATTCCCTTCCCATCAGGATCAACACCTGTTTACAGGGTAGGGTGATGTTTCAGGCAAATACTACCAGCCTGCCACAGAGATCTAAAATTAGAGTACCAGGGAATTGCTAAATGTTATGAATGGTGTGGTTTACGAAGCTCACAAAGGATGAGGACAGTAACTAACATTTGCTTCTGACCTAATCCAGGATTTGAACTTAGCTCTCAGAGGTTAAAGAACACCATACTAAGCTCTTGCACCATCTAGCCTTTGTTATGGATGTCTAATAAATAGATTTATCATTGTGTAATCTGTGTTTGCTGTTAATGGTTACCCCATGTTTAACTATTAACAGCATTGATAAGGTATTTTCTAAAATGGTGTTAAGGCACTTGAAGCTTTGAGACAACCTGTAATGTGCACTTTAAGTGTTCTTTTCTGGGGAAGGGCTAGGGTAGGAAGGGAAGACCAGTGTGATTTGCATCATAAACCAATAAACCATAAGCAATAACAGAGAAGGAAGAAAAAAAAGAAAAGAAAATCAGCATGATCTTAGGGAAATTATTGCTTTAGTCCTGGTCTCAATGACTGCCCATGCAAAGAACAGAATTACTTTACAGTAATATTCACAATGAATAAATACCAAAAAAAGTGACAGACGAAGCAGATATCTCCAGATAAATCTATTTGCAGATAAACCAGACTCAAGGAAAACAGCTTCCACAGTGCAAAGACACAGGCTTGTCTTTCTGCAGTTGTGAACAATGTATTCAGGATCATACACGCGGTACAATGCACGTCTTCCTAGCTGACGTGTTCTGGTGGCCATAAGGTCATTTACTTTTCCCATATTTGACATGGCTTTCCTGTCAGGAGGCATCACGAGACCCCCGTATGATAACTGCTGACTGAGGAGACTAACCTTGCATGTTTAAAGTCCAGTAACTAATTTTTAAACTGCGAGATAGCTTGTTTTAATGTAAATAAAGCTATTTCTCAAATACCAGCAGATAAAAGGTACAAAAGTATTTCTTTCTACAACAGGGCAAGTTGTGGTTTCTCTTTATATTTGAGAAGCTGTAATTTCTACTAATTTGGGAAGTTGAAAAGTATTTTGGATATGTGTAAGTTAATGAAAAATGAAGTATAGAATGAAAAAAAATAGTAAGAAAAAAGGTTGGTTTTAGTCCTTAACACCAATCTTTTTCTGCAGTACCTGGAAGTCTGAAGAGGACTTTTCTTAACAGCACAAGGAAAGTCACTCCAGAAAGTGTGCTTGGAGGAACCACTTGAATTTGAGACCTTAAAAACACTCCAAGGTCATGATAACACATTAAAGCATATAGAAGGCTCACACAAAATTCAGCGGACATCTCCACTGTATATCTACTGTAACATGTAAAGGAAGAAAAAACAATATCATAACCATGGCAAAGAGAACGAGCGATCCTAAACCAGGTGGTGCTCAAGTGATATTTTCTGGACAGTTATATTAGAATTGTCTGGGGGAGGAAAAAGAGAAAACCAGCCAGAGCTAAGAATATAAGATACAGCTAGCAACCATGGCAACTCTAATATTTAACTACATAATCCAGGGTCATTATCTAGTAATAGCAATATAACAAGTGCTCAAAATAACCAGCCATCCCATCCCTTTCACCCAAACTTAGATACCCAAAAACATCTGTTATGGAAATACATGTGTGTTTCTGGAACATAAATTAAATAACATTCTGTGACCTAAATGTGGTGTGTTCTCACTTCCACACCCTTTTCTTTCTTTTTGATCATGTCTCCCATTCCAGACTGGTTTTGTCCCTCCTACTTTGTATTGCTGGCATAAAAGGGAAGAGTCTGAGTGAAGACTGCAAATGGAGCTATGATGAATTACATTAGCAAAGCAAACCTACTCTATGTTCTCTTAAATTCATTAATTCATTTCTTGCTTCCTTTTGTCTTTTTTTCCTACTTCAATCTACCTTCTCATTTGCTTTGCCCTCTGATTTTTCCGTTTTTGAACCTGCAACCTCCCGTTCACATTTCCCATTTTCTTATGAAATAGTTATCATCTTCTCTCTCACTTCTAGTCTAATAGATTCTCCTTAATTAAATTTTTTGTTTTGCGTGCAACGGA
The DNA here is from genome assembly GCA_024606505.1 of Aquila spilogaster. Taxonomy (NCBI): domain Eukaryota; kingdom Metazoa; phylum Chordata; class Aves; order Accipitriformes; family Accipitridae; genus Aquila; species Aquila spilogaster. Next base: position 5,128 of record JANHGO010002727.1, read on the forward strand.
GGGGGGCAAATAAGCTCTGTTCTAGCTCTGAAGAAAAGCAACCCCTGTCATTTCACACTACTGCCTTTCAGTACTCTAGTCATAGATAATCCACACAGTACAGGGAGAGACAAGTCAAACTAAGAATTGAAAACCATTGAAAAGTTTCAAAAAGAGTAAATATTTGTTGACTATTCTAAAATAATTTTATTCATCTTTCTATTTCTTAAAGGTGCTCCCTTTAGAAGTATACCTGTGTGTGTTATTTCTATACATAAAAGGTTACACTAAACTTTGGAAGCTGGAAAAAAAAAAAACCACCAAACCACCACACCTTCAATAACTCTACAGATATTAATTTCAGGTTGACTTTCTTTCTCCTAACCACCAAATTAAAGAAAGAAAAAATGCCTGGCCCATTTTCTGCTTTGTGCCTGACAACCACTATCATCAATATTCTGTAGTAGTAGGCACCACAGGTGCCAACACTGCCAGGTGGGACTCAACATTTGAGTTCCACGGGTGAAATGACTCGTGAAGAAGAAATTCCGAACACTGGCAGGGCCATCAGCCAACAGCACTTCTAATTCTCTTTGGTAAAAATGGAAGCTGAAGAACACTGCACAAATTATTTGTTCACATTACAAGGGATTCTTTGTTCATTTTACCAAATCGATATTTAAAAGAAATAGACAGGTGTATTAGGCAATTGTGAATCTACATTTCCGTACATTCAAATTCAACTTTAGAAAATTAAGACACCTGTAACATCTCCTCATCTGCTTATGGTTTGGAAAGCTACAAACATCTCCAAGTTTTCCATTTGATTATAACTGTTCTTGAGTCTAAAATCTCTGCATCACATTGGACTTCTTCTAGAAAAGAAAAAGCATCCTTCTCTTCTAAGAAAGAAATACTCAGTGTGCACGTCACCCTGGCCATCATGATCCACTCCTCATGTCTTCAGTTCAAATATGATATACTTCCTTTAACTTTCAAACTCTTACTATTGAGAATAATTTTAGATATAAATCAGTGATTGCTAGACTAAAAACTTCATGTCTTGCTTATCTCCACGCCCATATGCCTTTCTACATAGTTTTATATATAAAACAACAAGATAAATGTGTTCAAGTCATGCTTACATGTGTGTAGAGGTGTGTATTTCCTAGTAACACTTTAATCCACCTTCCAACTCCTACCAGACTTTACAGGATGATGATGTCTCAGTTTCTCGAAGGTTTAAAAACCAACCATACTACTATAGAAAAGAAAGACAGTCCAAAGAGGAAAGACAGTATCATGACCCCTCCTCCAGAGCACTAAAAGATGGAGAATCTATCTGGAGGGAGGGACTTTATAAATAGTTCCCTGGATAAAAAGTTTCAGTTGGCACGTGCAGCTTTTTAAGTCTCAAAATCAAATACCTACAGTGCACCTACCAGTAGGAAATAAGAATCTTTGATCCTAATGCTTGTAGGACTATTTCTTTGATTAAAAAATTTGAAAGGTGCGGAAAGGTGCTGCACATATATCTTTCATGTCTAGGCACTTCACAGCTACATAGCACATGAGCATCTGGGCCACAAATGTGCAATGAGGAGGCTCGTAAAAATGATGGTAATAGAATTCTATTTGCTGCCTTATTCAGCTGCTCTTGTATTATTGTATTTTCTGGGGCATTAAATCTTCTGTCCACAAAACAAGTTCAGCAGAGGTAGAAATATGGGAACTTCCTCACGTTGTTCCACTGCTGGCATCCCCTAGTGAAATGAAGGAAAACGGCAGCTTGAAGCCCCTTAACTCATCCAGAATTACAACTGCTGAGAAACTGTCTTCTGGTCTCAGAGGTTGATTAGGATAGTTTTTGAGCTGAGGTAAACAATTCTATGCGTGCGCCATTTTCAAGGAGAAAATATTTCTGATGTAGCTAGTACCACAGACTGCAAAAATGAATTCAAACAGCTTTTTTTTTCATTCTTGCAAATGCAGAACATACGTATTAGTGTAGTTTTAGAGTCCCAAGATAACTTTGTAAATGTGTAGAGCTGATTTAGGAATGCGTCAATGATAATAACGAGTTTGTATTGATGAGCTCTAAAATAGAATTAGTCTAAGGCTATCACCTGAATTTATGTCTGGAGTTAAGCACCTAAAACCACCATTTAATATTTTATATTCAGCTGGCATGTACAGAAAGGATAAACACATATGGTTCCCACTGAATTCCTTTGGTTATTAAACAGACATGTGAACAGGTTATATTAGATGATCAAATCTGACAAATCATTGTACAATTATTTGAATTGTAGATCTTCTCTCTACACATTTTTTGAAATGTCAATTACTTTCCATTGGCCAAGTTTAATTAATGATGATTCAAGTGCAAACACTGAGAGAATGTAGTGTTAAGACTCTTCAAGTTATCATTTCTTCTTTTTTTAACCTCTGTGCCAATATGTTAGCAATTGAGCACCATGCAGATCCTGCAGCGGAAGATGATTTGGTACTGAGAAACCTCAACTATTTCTGACACATTTGGCAACAATTAACCATATTTTGTCTATAGACATCAACTCTGATAAAGACAAGTGTCACTTTCTCACTCTTCGAAGCTTGGTTTCACAGTGATCTCTCGCTCTCTTACTTATAAGACCACAGGATTTCACCAGTTTCCACCCCCTCAGTTTGTTTTTGCAGCTGCAGACTCCAACAGATGCAAACGTGGCTGAACTGCATGGTCAACTGGTGCTAAGATTGCCATGACACATCTAGAATGGTTCCTCCTCTACTCAAAACCCTCTCTGCTAGAGCTTTCCCAAGCCCTCTTGCTATACTATGAATGTTTCTCTTCCATTCATGTTAAGAACTATAGTCTTTCTTTCACCATGAACTACAGCAATCACAAAAACTTAATGCAGCATTTGGAAGAATGGTTGTGTGGTTTTATTTTCCCAAGAAATCTCAGATATCCACACTGAGGTAACTCTCCTTGAGGAAGGCAGCACTTCTTGAAGTCACCCTCAATGTGGATGTCAAAATAAAAAAAGCATTTAAAGTAGAAAGTCTTCTTTGCAGTAACTGCTATTGCTTGGGGTTTGTTGTCTGGAACAAGCTTTCACTACTCACCCATTTTCCTCCCTCACAGAATTTCTTTTGTCAGGTTTCTTGTGGAAAGAGTCCCAGAAAACACTTTGTCATTTAATAGTCATGTGAAGATGACAGGGCTATGAATAGAGGCCATAGGTGAAAATTAAAATAATTTAAAAGTCTCCCTCCACCTTAAGCACTTTGGATGTGAACACCTAAAATGTGAACGTTCACAGAGATGATACACAGAAAAAAAATTACTAATATTGTCAAGTAACCTACATCAAACTGAGGATTCATTATGCTTTTCATTAAAACATATAAAGTTACACTGAAAAAAAACAACCCTAAAACTCACAAGGTAACTGCTCCAGATAAACTAGACTGCTATGTGACAAGGATAAAGTATCCCAATGCTGTCAATGGGGGTTTTAAGGGACTTCTGTATAACTGAGGGCCCAAAGCTTTGACAGCTCTGTGTCCTTTGTGGTCTCAGTTAAACCTAACCAAGGGCCTGTTGTGCTGTACTGTGACTGTCGGGCGGAGGAATAAGGTCATGAAATATCATCTAAGCCCCTCGCATTTAGAACGGGATTTTACAAGGAGAATATACAGCAATAAATACTTTGGGAAAGTTACTCACTTTCTTTCTTCCAGCAGAGCAATTTCTTTTTTCACCTCATGATACTCTTCTGCTATTTTGCAGTGTTGTTTGTATACCTGCATCGATTCCTTAGAGTCGTGACAAGGAGGCAGAGGCTTTAGAAACAGAAGAAAAAAACACTGCTTTTGAATGCAGTATTAGGAATAAACACATACTTCGAAAGATACAGTCGTCAGTTCATCTCTGTGAGAACACTTAGAGAAAAGGTTGAATACTCTGAGAAGAGCTACTGTATTGAAAATACTCCTAGTGATGGCTTTTCACGGAAGGGAAAAGGTGCTTTCCTGCATATGAATACGCATAAGCCTCCAAACCTTGTAAGGATTTTCAGAGCTTTTCACAACAACTTTGCAAAGTATCATGAAAGACTGTTTAAAGAGAGATTTCTCCCTTACCTATTCCTTTTTCAGGTATAGCGAAGTAAGAATGATAAAGCTGAAGCATCAGTCATATCCACAAAATATGTGAGCATCTTTTCACTGCAGAAACTACAGAACTGAACAGAAGGGTAATCTGAGTGTAAACTAGCCCTTATTCTTCAGTTCTCAAAAGGAGAATAAAAGGTATGGAAAGTTATTGACTCAACACCCTTTTTCATAGAAGCACTGCTTCTTCCAGCTTATTATTAAAATGGACAAGACTGTGAATTGAGACACTAGCTGATTCTGCTGGATTCATGAGGAGTTACACTGCTGATTCTGGTGAAGCCAAGATTTCATAGTGTGTCACCCAGCAATGCCTCAGTCTCTAAGTAGTTTGCTCAAGACTGTATCTAGTTTCTCTGCATCGCTAGTTCCTGTAGAAGAGGATATACTTCGTTAGCAGAAATGTTATGAGAGGATTGGCAAAGTGTGTCCAATTTCCATCAGAGGAGCATGTGAGATTCAGAGTAGAAAGATGACAGTAATTTTAAAAAAAAAAAACAGATACAAAATACAAAGTGAAGTTATGCAAAAGCATTGTACCTCCTCACCTGTACACCTTACTGTTATTAATAGTAATACATTATTACAGAAAGATTTTTTGTTGCTGTTCCAGTGCATACTAAGTATGGCAGATTAAACCACTCTGTCCTCGGTCTCTTCATAAGAATTTCAACTAAAAACTTGAAAATACAGTGTGGTTAAGTGTCAGTGTATTTTGTTCCTTAAAAGAGCACAACTTAATTTGGGCCTCAAGCTTGGCTGTCACATCTTGACCACAACACTTTCAGGAAGTGTAGTATTTTTAAGTTATTAGCCATGAATCAATTGACTGTAAATGAAGTCCAAATAGCATGCTCAAGCCACCTGTTTGAAGCAAAAGGAAGCACTTAAAATAGTTCCTTTACTGTCCAGTTAAAGAACACCCAATTGCCTTTCACAATATAAGCAGACTTTTACTTCTTGTTGTTCTATTTCGACTCTTATTTGTAGCATAATATTCCTTCAAGTGCATTGTTAGGAAAAGAAAAGCACAAGTCTTCAGATATTTCCTTATCTATGATCTTGCGATCTTTTGTTCTAGCTAAACTGGAAATACATATTTTATCAAACATATTCAGAGATAAACATTAAAAATGTTCTTATCCAAGAGGCGGAGTACATTGGCTTGAGATGCACACCAGTCCAAAGATGTAACTAATTTATGGACCTCCGAAAGTATTAGCAGATGGTATGTAGTTCCGCACTGAAATTTTAAAACAGATAGTCATTTTCCGTGTTCTACATGTAAGAAATGCCACAGCAGAATAGCTTTCATGGCACAGTTCTGAGCTTAGAGAATTTGGGACCTGAGGGAAAGGGCTGTCCATTACTTGGCGAATGTGGTCCTAGGAATGGGCTTTTAATTGCATTTCAATGTGGATGAGCAATAGCACCATTCATACAGTCACCCAAATAATAACCACAAATTTAACAAGACAGAATATAGAAGTCTCGGTGCACTAATCCAAGAATGCAAGGGTGAGCCAAAGTAGCATCTCTGGTATCTACCAGAGATCAGCAAACAACAAATGCATCATAATAAAACAATTCTGAACAGTACCCAGTGGGGGAAAGTCCCCAGAGTGATACTTCAAAGAAGAAAAAACTTGCTTTTGCTTTCAACATAGTTTCCGCAAAACTAGCTGGTTTCAATCAGTTTAAAAATTAAAGCAGCATTCAGTTTCTATATTCCAGCTTCCCACTCAAAAGGTATATTTAGAGAGTTAAAATTATCTAGTCATGCTGAGACTTAATATCTAATTCCCACTTAGAACCAGTTGCTGGCTTTCAAACTCCTACCATTGTTTCCTCTTCAGCATCATTTTTTTCTTACAGTGATATTTTATCACTCAAAATAAACAGACAACGAAAGAAACAGTTTACTCGTATTCTGTTCACACAATTCTGCTTCAATGTTGACGGATGCTATCACACACTAAATTAATAACTTTATTTTTGATTGTGAAAAGATACCTATTTGGTGCATAAAAGTTAAGACAGTGCATTTCACTTTAAAATGTAAATTTGATAACGTTTTTGTATGACTGGATATTTTGGTTTGCTCTTTTGTAAAATTGACATTTCTAAGAATGGTTTTGGAGATAATACCTACAGTTCCTATGAGTAATTTCTGGGCGGTGGTACATGAAACACAGGCGTATGCATCATTATTTAACAAGCAGCTGTACTGTATTCACAAGAGCCATGTGGAGGAGCAACACTCTAGTTGTTATTTTGCTGCTCACCAGAAAAGACGAAGCAACACATACGCACAGGGAAATTATTTTAGCCATGACAAACAGCCTACTTTTTGACATAAACAGGAGTGCAGAGAATTAATGATACATCTGTTCCCACTAAAAGAAGCGATTTCAGAAGACGGTAGGGCTAAGTCCTGAAAAAAATGCTCAGAAAGATGTGAAACTTACTTGTTCCAAAGGGGTACCTTTGAATTGGCAGGCATTTACAGTGTTGACACAGAAAAGAAAAGAATAACAGTAACGTAGCAGTTACTGGACTTGCCCATACTCATCTAAACAGGACTGGGAGGAACGTGCAAAAATCTGAATCCAGCCCCACATTATCAGAATCAAATTCTGCAGTCCATGGGCTTGTCATGTTGTTAGAGCAGCTCAAGTCCCCTGCCTCAGCTAAGGGTCTGGCCCAGAGCCTCACCAAGATTAGAAATTATTCTGTTATTTCCAGTTCCATTTTGCTGAAGACAAGTTTGCATAGCTTCTTATTATGCCAGCATTGGCTTTCATTCAAATGGTGTTCCTTTATCCTGCCTATTCTACCCCTGTGATGTGCTTACAGAGAGCTCTCATGCACTTTCCAACCCTACATGCAAGCTGTGCTCCTCTAATCTCTCCCAGATAAAGCTTTTTCCTCTAGCTTGTCCTAGCAGTCTCTGCTCCCTGCTCCACCTGCAATGCCTTTCTGAATGCCCGTGACCAGGCCAGATGAAGCCTTACAGTGCCTACCTGGAAGGCAGTCTTCTGGCAGAGAACTGGCATTCCCAGTAGAAAGCACTTTTAATCCATGAAGTCTGTATGCTGTGCTTTGGTAAGAGTTCTCTAGCTTCCATAGGTGACACATAACAACTGTCCTTAAAAAAGTCCCATTTACAGTATATTTTTTTTCACTCCAGTACTTCAGGAAGTATCTTGCCAGTCCATAATTAATATATATAAAAGCATACCTGCTACATAAGCAAAAAAAGTTCCTGCCAAAGAAAGTTATATTTAATGGCAACAGTTGCTACTTTTAATCCTGCTTATTTCAGGCTTCAGTGTCATCCACCCTCATTTTCCTGTGTTGGCAAAATATGCACACAGAGCATCTCTGATTTTGTCCTCAAAGTTATTACAAAAACCACAGCTTTCAGCAGTACTGCTGAAAGTATGTGTATCCAGCTATCCCTAATTTTCAACAAGGTCTGATTTTCCTTGGATTTTATGGAATAACTCACCTACAGAACCCAGCGAACAGACACTAAGAGGTCCTGTTATAGGCTATTCTCTTACTGCACATAGGTATGTACAACTGTACAGGACATCCGCGATGTCTATTTAGATTTTCGTTTCAAATGAAGATATGAAAGATGTCGAAAGATGATATGTGAAAATAGCTCATGAAAAGATAGTAAGACTCTGAACTTTCTGCCTAAGACAGATTGAAGGAGCTGTTCTAATTACCTTTGCTGAACAATTGTCAATTTTGTTTTGTGTGGTTTTTTTCTTCGATTTCTTCACTTTACAAACTACATTTTCCCTTGCCACATGAATATCAGCATTCTAAATCCACAACAATTCACTGCCTGTTAAGCTCTGTGTAGTCAATAGTGTCGCTCTAGCATTCAGAAACTTTAAAAATCATTTTTTTTAATTAATTTCTGTTTGTGTTTACTTGTTTTGTTCTAGGTACTTGAAAAATAAATCAAGACTTGCTTCTGCAAAGTTTAAAGGAAAAGACTGTGTCATGCATTTTTGCCAGCTGAGAGTGCAGACTCAACTAGAAGGCAATCTCTAGCCCAGGTCTGGAGTCATGTCTTCCTTTTTGTACATCCGGTAAATCAAATCCAGCTAAACCATTCTGGAAAAACAGAAAGCCCAATGACAATATTTTGCATGTGGCCCATTTTCATTACATGGCCTTGTGGAAGGAACAACATTATACCAAGCAAAAGTGATAGCTGCATCCTTTTTGGTAGCAACCGCAACTCTTCAAGCAATTTCAGACAGCTAGTCTAGGATATATCTAGTCTAGTCTACTTTTACTATGGAATTAAGCAGCTATCTTTCCTTCAAACAATTCAGGTCAGCTGGATGGAAGCAACTGAGAGTTTTGCTTTCCATGCCTGCGAGATTTTCTATACTTTTCCAATCATAGTGTGATGCTTTGACTTTGTCAACATCCATGTCATACAGAATCTAAATGTGCAGTTATTGCAGCAGCGTCACGGGAGACTTAGCAAGTTCATTGGCAATCAAATCTAATCATAGAGTACTGAAGTACTACAGGAAGTCTCTTGGAATTTAGTGCTTTTAATACAGAGCAAACTTTTTAAAACTTCTGTGCACTTTTTTAACTTTCTAAAATATTTTTTTATTTGTCTTTCAATGGTTGTGGCAGTCAGCACAAGTATTAATAATTCCATTTCTAGACAAAGTAAACAAGGTTTCTGATAAATGCTCACGTCACATTCAAACTGTTCTTTTTGCAATGTTTTCATTGCTTCTTTAGTATAGATATTTCCTACTAAAGCATGAAAAGCTACTCCTTGACTTAACAGCTGGAGTCTTTTCTCTGTCACAGGAAATTTTATGGTCATCCAACCCCATTGATTTCAGGAGATCTGTCATACAAAGTATGATACAAATGCCTGTTGCAAGCTCATGATTTCATGAAGGATAAAGAGTTATAGAGCGCTCTGTGTATCTGTATGAGATTTGTGTTCTTCCCTATTTAGAATCAAAATCCCAGATGGAATAAAGAGTTTCTTGGAGAAGAGGAAGATGAACCACAGGAAATGCTGGAGAAGGACAGACAGCATACAAGGCCTAGCAATTTAAGTTTTTAATACCAGATACCTTCATCTACATTGTGACCTGAGCAACGAGGCCTTAGATGCTGATGCAGATGTCTAAATATAGACAAAACCAGTAGTAAAATGTTTGTTAGAGAGGCCACCACCACCATGCAGCTAATCAAGGCCTGATCCAGCTCTGACACAAGGCAAAGATTAACATTTCCAAAAAACAAACTAACAAATGCAGCAAGACTAGCCTCTCTTCACCTCAGACTACACTGCTTGTACAAGAGGGGAAGAACACAAAGCCAAAGCCCAAGTAAGCAAGTGCTTTATCCTCAAGGTGTTGCTTTTCAGTGGGAAGATAATACTTCCAATACTGCAAGCAAAAGAAAGCAAAATTAAGAACTTAGTAATATGAGTTTGGTTCCATTTAAGCATATAAGGAACTTCTTAATATATTTTCTTTTAATAACAAAGCTTCAAAAAAGATGAAGCTTTTCTTGTCTATAAACCGCTCTGTTCTCATATATACAGCTATTGTGCCTGATTGGCCATACGCAATACTTCTTTTTTTTTAAAGGCCAAGAAACAAGAACAAAACTTTTGAATTAGAGAACTGATATCATTTTCTTACGCATTACTTCTTGAAACATTTTCCTCTCACATTAGTGGAAAATGTACCACTCAGAAAGGTAATTGGAGAAGATATTTTTGTCTGAATGTACTCAGTTGATATGAACACTGGATTGATCATTTTTATTCCTCAGAAAGAAGCCCTGACTTTCAACTTGTTTCTCCTCTAGTAAGAGTTCTTACAGAGCATTAAGTATTTGCAGTTGGCCTCCTAGAAATACCCTTCCTTCAGCCAGTCCTACCTCCACCTCTGCATAGCTGGCAGCAGTGCTTGGACAGCAGGTACGATCACCCTGCCAGGGGTGGCCGCACTGAACTCTGCCCCGCCATCGGACACCAGCGCCCAGGCAGGAGGCACGGCAGGACTGTGGGAGGAAAAGTGGGAACACTAGGTAATTCTGCTCAAACAGCCAAGATGACTGCCAGGGACAAAGATAGAAAGGCAAGGGCTTGAAGCCCAAAAGAGAGGTGCAAATTGCTTGGTACTCAGGCTGTGGTCTGCCGCCCGCATGCATAAAATACTAAGGCACTGATATTCCAAGTGGCTCGGTGAACTTACATATCTTTCAAGCTGCTTTCAAAATCTAACCTGAAGATCAGTTAATTTGGGCTCTCCTTTTTAAAGGCTTCAAGGTCTTGCCAGTTTTACAGAGTACAAAGATAGTCTTTTTTTTTTTTAAAGTTCCTAGTATTGTATAGACACCTACCCTGCATTTACAGTTTTTTCTTTCAATAAAATACTAATGCTTTTGACTGTATTTACAGCATGGTGACGAAAATCTCATGGCTCTATATGTGATGTTTTTATTATAAAAATATATACCAACATTCTTACAAACTCCAGTACTTCAGGCAGCCATGCCACGGTTGATTAAAGGGCTTGCTGAGATGTGTGCTGCTTTATACTAGCTAACTCTGGGATACAGAAAAGCGTGGCTGGGGTGGCAAGGGACAATATAATTCCCTACTTCTGCAGGTCCCCATTCAGTACTTCTGCAGGTCCTGGTGAAGTCCATGTTGTTGCAGCTTGCTTCTGTAGTATGGGAGCTACCTGTTTCAGTGCTGGTAAGGTTACATGAACAGAAATTGCAAATATATGCTAAACAGGGCTGACGTACCGTGAGCAAATTGGACTACACTAACTTGAAAATGGGATTAATAAGAAATTGTAACTAGGTAAATTATAACTTTATTACACTTAGTATTAGTTTGGAATTTTAAAGCGATCTAAACCTAATTATATTAAATGTTTATAACTTTGTGATCCACTTTGATGAAAGCAAGGAAATTAAAGTATTTGTTGCTAAAGCTAAAGGTACTATTACCTCTACATAGGTCAGAACCCTATGCTAACTAACTAACTGCCACCAGTTCAGCATTAAGATAGCTAAACATAAATATGCACATTAGCTTGAAAAGCTAATGGATGAAGCAGCACCATTAACTTTATAATTCTGAGTGCTTGAATCAGATATTTCTCATAAGGTATCCTTTGAATTATCTCAGATTCATCCCTAAAAAAAGTTAAAAAAGAGTAATAAGAAGAACATTATCTGAATCAAAGCCTTCGGTTGTTCTTTGAACTTGTTGTCATCTTGAAATCATGAGGGTAAAGGAAGTTTCTTTTGCAAATAAATGTTAGGTACTTAGAAGACCACGAGGGTGCACTTTGTGGAACTGCTGCAGTGTGTACTTAGAAAACTTTCACTAAAGAACTATTATTTATCCAACACACTTGAATGCTTCCAGTCTAATTCAGCCTATCATGAAATTACACATTTAGAGCACATTAGTTGCTCCAGAAATGGGTCATAAAAGTCCTAATAAAAAATAATAACTTGGCCTGTAAAGTACGTACCTCCAACACTAGTAATTTTGTTTTTAGGTACCATCAGCAGTAATGACAATCATACTTTGCGCTTTTAAAGCAGCCTCCGCTTACTGATGTCAGTGTTCTTTAACAAGGAAGGTAAAAATTATTAGCCTCATTTCACAGATCAACAGAGGGGTGAGGAAACTTATCCATGATCACACAATGTGTCACTGACTGAAAAAAAATGCAGGTCATTATCTGCCACAAAACAGTACGGATTTTCTGAAATGTAGTTCTTCTGAGGGAAGAAAAAAAAGTATCAGTTGCTGTTCTTTTCAGCTCAGATTGTAAAATGCTATTCATTCCTTTAATCCTTCCTAGCTATGCCTAAGCAACCTGTCTCTGTTCCCAGGATTAGAAGGACAGAGCAAGAAGAGTCTCTGTCATCCTCCATTCCTTCCTCAGTCATCCTTTTGATGAGAACAGCATGAGAGAAAATTAAGTCCTTTAAGTCAGCAGCCCTCCAGTGTTGTCTCACTTGTTGATGGGGACAGGAAGGATGACATCATTGGACAACACGGTCTGCTAATGCCTTTCTCAATTTACACTCAGGAAACAACTGCCTTCATATTGAAATATCAGAGGAAGTCTAAATGCTCCTGGGAAACAGATGATCTAAAGTAGCTTACAAAGGCCAACAATCACTCCAGAACTGCCAGAGAGGAAAAGGAAATAATCCCTGGACACAGAGCTGGCTCTGTGCCTGGCAGACCATGGAGTTGCCATTAATTGCTGCCTGATTGCCCAGCAATCAGCACTCCACTGATATCACAAATCAGAGCGGGCATGAAGGAGTTCACCTCTTCTGTCTTGTACTGCCTGCAGACATCTTCCAGGACAACTGCGAGACTTGCTGGCCATGCAGTATGAATTCAGGAGTTTTGATGACTGGCCTTTATTACCCAAGAATTGAGATGGGGTGGCACTGCAGAATGTACATTTGTGTTCTCTTGGGAAGCTTAAGAGAAAACTGATCACCAATCTTAGCACACTCTGTAGGCATGAGAACAGCATACCTGGCTCACTTCCTTTCCCATCAAAATCACAAGAACTCCCTTCACTGCTGTGCTGTAGTACATGCTGTATTTTGCACAGGAGTTGGGAAAAAAAAAAAAAAAAAGCATGTGATATTATTTAAATAGTCATTTCCCTGCAATTGGATTAAAGATGCTGAATCAATTTTCTGCAGATCTTAAAAAGACAATGTTTTCTTCTATGGAAATATACAGTCTTATTAAATGTTAACAGATTAGAGAAGCACCACTGAAAACTTCCATCTTAGTGTAACATCCAGAGTCTTTTAGCAAAACAAATCTAGCCAACATGTAGTAGAACTGCAGTAAAAAGAAAAGGTTTACCTGCAGCTGCTGATCTAGTTCTGGAAATGCCAAAGGGAAGGAGTTTTCAGGAGCATCATCATCTAGAAAGTACAGATGACATTAAAAGCCAGTATCTACCAAGAAGGGGCATTTCAAATGATCTGTTTGAAGTAGTTCTAAATTGCATATATTCACAATAATATCAGGGTTGTGCAAACACCTTAATATATATGCTTATCTTTCTACACTTGAGATACCTTAACAGACTCTTTGACAGTATCAGTGGGTGGGAAATAAGGAAATGTTTAGGTTCTAGAAAAGCAGACATCCTATTTTGTATTGCTGTGATTAAGAAACAAAACAAAGCCAGTTACAGAAGTGTGATGATTTAATAAAAACTATACATTGAAACAATCTTACTCCCTGAGCTATCCATCACAGTGCAAAATAAAGAACCTCCCACAAACGGCATCCTTTCTATGAAAGAGTTCATCACTTGAATGAAAGGGAAAGATAACCTCCCCTTCACAGTACAACGACTTATCAGGGCTAAAACAACAATAATAGAAACCTTTTCTCCCACCATACAAAGACAACTGCATGAACAAGAAAATAAGACTGACACACCGGCAATTGGAAGATAGCTACCAACAAAGATATGATTGAAGTGAGAAAGCACCACAAACTTCTCCATATTGCAAGGAAATGTCTGTACTTTAACCTGTAGATTGTAATCCTTCCCTACTAGAGTTAGTTCATTCATGACAATGAGCCAAACTTTGTTTTTATTTATTTCTTTATTTTTAGTACAGGCTTCACGCAAAGGTGGGACAGAGTATGCCAGTTGCGTCAGTGTTGTGGTGTGGACACCTGCCCACTAGTAGCTGGACTGAGATCAGAAATATGAATCATACTACGTAGCGTCACAGCTAGCCACCGCAATATTTCTTTCTCGGTGACTTTCACACTATCAGTTTTGCACTGGATTGTGATGACGGTTTATGTGTCTCACTACAGGTTATGGGAGGTGAAGAGAAGGTTACTATTAGCCAGCTTACAGAGTCGGTTATTTGTAATGTGTCAAAGTAAAACAAGGATGGCTCTCACTGGAGAAAATTGCTACCATAGGTCAGATCCTGTACACTGCTTTATGCTGACAAACCTGTATACCAATAATTCCCAACAGGATTTAAAGAAATATGTGTCAAAGCAGGATCCTTAAAGAGCACAGACTGAGATTCAAATGATTTTTTCAGTATTATTATCTCTTTATCTTGCCATCAGTGGTCATGCAGCAAAGTAGGTTGAGGAAGCAAGTAAACTAACCCACTATATCCAATGAAGAAACATACTTGCTAACGGACAGTCAGAACCTTACTTTTAACTAGCTCGGCCTGAGATGGACACTACTAGGAAGGGATGCCCAGAGGAGGGCAGGGAGGAAAAACATAGTGACACGGAAGGGATAGGCAAACACTTATGAACCTCCGCAAGAAACAGAGCAAAGGGGTGTATTTTTATGGGGTAGTGGTCTTCTTCATGAAGTCACACACAACTTCCATTTGTGCACTGTGTCCCATACAAGCCTATTATAGAAAATATTTAAATGGTTTTAATTGCAGGGTTGTATCCTGATGATATGCAAGTATTTACCTTTAATTTGCTGTTGCTTTCTTGCACAGTATTTAAAAATAGACCAATATTCTAAAAGAAGAAAGATGAATCATATGACAGGGCTAAAAGGAAGGACAGAATAGGACTCAGTCAGACGAGGGGTACAGCTGCTCTACAGATATTTGGCCAAATAGCTGTTAAATATTCTGACAGAGATACTGGACCAGAGCAGCAGACTGTAGTTAAGCTGCTATTTGTTTTGACAATTTCAACAGTACAACTTCAGTGCAGTAGCAGTAAGAAGGGAACTCAGGCAATTTTAACTTAAGGAAAATCAAAGAAAAAGTCACCCCAGAAGAAGAGACATCAGCCAAAAAATACTTTTTCACTGAATCAGATATTAAGAAGGAAATGTTGCAGAATATTAGAAAATATATTGGATTGTCCTCAGGAAAAAAAAAAACAAAACAAAACACAACAAAACAGTAAATAAGGTTTGAAAATATTTTAGAAAGGATGGAATAGGGAGAGAAATTACTGTAGAGGAAATCCTTTCAATAAGCAGATGTTCCCTGCTTATTTTCTGAACTCAAGTGACTGAGTCAATGGTACTAAAAATGGAACGTACTGGTATCCTAACCATTAAGGCATACCATAGTACATTTTATAATGGGCCTGCCCTAGCATCTATTGAACAGCTGCTAGGGTTTTTTTTAGTTATGCTAGTTTAAGACTTGTTTAAATCATCCTCTGAATGATGTTCACCACATCAGATAAGCCGGGGACTTTGGTGGCTTGAATTTTTTCTGAGTTCCTAATTCTCCTGGGCTCCTATGAAATTTTCAGCGTAAGTGTTTAGCCCACAAAACCAAACAGACATCTTCACAGCTAACTGCAAGCTTGTTTTCCACAAAAACAACAACGAAAAATGTTCCCCATAGCTTCCAGTGAAATTAATTACTTCTTCAGGTTGGTCTGTATTTCACTGTTGTCAAAGTAACAGCCACAACAACAACAAAAATTACTTGGTAAAAATAAAACACATTTAGATTTCACTGAAGAGGAAAGCAAGTGACAGCAATTATTCACTTCCTAAGATTCTTTTAAGGATATGTGCAGAAAATCAAGAGGCAAGAAACTCTTGCAGTTTCTTCTGAAAGAATTACTACTACCTTAGTGCACAGGGGAACAGACTAAATCACATTCACTTCCTCTTTTTGCTTTCCATTCAGATGGGCAGAGACAAAACATCTTTCTGTTTCAAAGCCAACTCTGACCGTTCCTATAGCAAAGCTAGCAACGTAACAAATGAAGAAGCTCCCTAAGCTGCCCAGCCAACACACCTTCATGCCAAAATGGCATGATGGGCAGTGGTGTGCAGGAGCAGCAAGGCTAAGTCATTCAATCTCTGTTGTCCAGGTGAGCTCTTGTATCTCTGCTGATCCTACCTATTCATATAAATGTGATGATGGACTTATAATGAGTGGTACAGAGATTCACTCAAGCAATCTGATTTAGAAAGCTGAACTACATTAAGACTGACTTTCTTTGCACAAAAGTCTTATTACCTATTAGTGATGTTCTTATGCATTCAGTCCCCCAGCAAATACTAATGTTGTGCATTTAAGAACAAATCAAGCTTTCTGCAAAGCTTACTTAACCATGTTTTGGCCTTCTTGAGATTCCAATAGCACAGACTTCCATGATGTAGACAAATAAGTAAAATCCCTCACATTTCTACTATCTGACTGACAAAATGCTCAGTACAGTGAAAAGTAACACTCCTGTCTCTTCCTATATAGCTGCTCCATTTAGCTGAAATGTAGGATATGGGCAACAGTTGATGAATAAGTACTTGAAGAGCAACATCTGATTCGTTTGCAGCATGAACTCACAAATTACAGTATCTCTTGGATCTTCACAAAGATAGCCAGAAATAGAACATAAAAATTCAAATGTGCTAAAAGCACATTAAGGTTACTAAATCAAGCGCTCAAAATTTAGGAAGTGCCAATCACAACTCTGCTTCCTCGAGTAACTGAGTTATGATCCAGTCTTTAATTATACAATCAGATACTAATTTTCTCTCCTACATGCGTGGGCAAGTGCATTCAGATCTCTTCCTCCTAAATTAAAGAATAAAATTGGTAACATAAGCAGGCTGTTATCCTGTAAGTGGATCAGCCCTTGCGCAGGAAAAGTGCTCAAACCTGACTGCAACCAACAGTTGGACATCACTGGAAAACCGTGTTACAGGGGGTCCAGCTTTGGCCCTAGGAGGGCAGTGAGGCCCAGTATCTACAGCGCTGGTTACTGACAGATGAGCACGGACTGATCGAGTTCATCCTGGAAGGCTGTGTGGCTAAGTGACTGGGACTTGGCATCACTGTGTGAAACTCCCTGGGTTCTATTCATGGTCCTGCCTGAAGCGACCTTACGCAACCTCTCAGTTACCTCACGCATAAAATAGTGAGGAATGGTCACTGCCTGACCCAGGAATAGGCTATGAAGGCTTGCTCAATAATAAGAGTTGCAGAGCTCCCAAAAATAGCACAGCTCATAACACAAGAGGTAAGAGCGAAACCCTCCTACTCAGTATACCTTCAGCCTATCCTAAAGTGTCCTATGAGGAATGTACAGCCTCTGTCCCTTTGAGGGTATCTCACGTAGGTTCCTAACTTCCCCAAAATACAAGAAGGTACTTTCTATCCTAATAAGGTCTTGCACACAGGATTTATTAAACATTTGGGGCTGCAAAGACATGCATGAGCCCAAACCAAAAAACTGAATGTACTGCAGTGTTCTTACATTGTCCTACTCCAAGAATTTCTTATTTATATCACAGAAATGCCCAAAAGACCTCAAAGGTGGGCCAATCATGCCAGCCCCTGGACAGACAGGTACACTGGCAGTATGTTTCCTCCTCAGGAACTAACAGCATGTCTTTAGATAAGAAACAGAGTGAAATGAGGTGAGTGGTATGTGATGATTCTTGTCATTTCCACAGACCAAGCCACTTACTTTTAGGCTGAGTGCAGTCTTGGAAAACTAACTTTATAAATCTCACCTATATATTTTAGCAACCTCCATTAGTTTTCAATCAATATATTATCAGTTGGAAAGTCTCTGTTGCCGTTACAAATGAAAATGAAGATGGAGTAGGGCTTTGAAGCTTGCTATTGATGCAGCCATTGCAAAAAAGTCTTACAGGATCAACTATAAAAGCAAAAAATTATTTATGATCACTAGGAAAGCAAAGGCACGAAGAGGAATAAAATAAGTCGTTTGCAGTGCTAGCAAAAATACAATGTCGTTCCACTGTCTGACAGTTTTATTAAAAGAGGTATATTTTGCCTTTGTTATCTGTGATTTTTCCCAGACAGTGCTATCAGAGGTAGAACAGTAATTTATCACCGCATTGCTACCAGAATTTTTTAGTTAGATGCAAGCTTTTATTCTAGAAGGGAAAGTAAAGAGATATTTACCTATACAATTTTTTTTTTAGAACTGCTACACAATATATATCCAGTAATAAAGTTCCTGTTTTAATGATATATCAGTAAGTAAGATATAATGATATATATTAGGATATACTGAATTTCCTTGGTTTAAATAAATCGATGTTGATAAATTAAAATGAACTTTCTATTCAGGACTACTTATTTAAATTTTGGAACATCATATTCAGTTTATCTTGAATTAGTTGATATATATTAATTGATATAAGATAGACTGATATGTCTCAAATCCATTAAACAGTATCTTAAATCAAACTGGTGCAATATGGTGTGCAGACACACTCTGGGAAACCTATGTTAGATGCCAGCATAGTGAACTTGAATAAAAGAGCCAAACATAGATATCTATATATACAGGAATAAGAGATACACAATAAAACTGTCATCTTATATAGCACTCAAATCAGCTGCTGTTCTTGAGGCTTTTAAGGAACTGGTTTGCCAACATGCACATTAAAATGCTGCACAAAGCACAAAGTAAACCGTTGACTGACAAATAATGTAACACAATTAAGTTCTTTCTTGTATACTCAGGATAAGCCAGCTCCTCTCTTGTAGGTCAGTTAACACAGCGTAATCTCTTCTCATGAGTTGAGAGCAGTTTCTCCTTTCACTGCTTCTCACACCCAGTGCTTGGTTACAATCCTAGCCAGTGAGATAATCACCACCCAGAAGAAACATTCCATTTCCCCTTTTTATATCTAGTTATGCTGCAAGTTCCTCCAAGTAAGCTGTGGTACAGCCCCTGGAAGGATAATGCAGCATTACTTGGTGAAACCTATCACTGTGTCTTTCAAATGAGATAAAATTCAAGGAAAAATTTAACTCAGAGAGATTCCATCACCAATTAGCCCTGGTGAAGGACTTCCTGTACGTACCCACCCTCATCTTAAAAAATACGCTACGTACTTCTTTATACTATCTTGATCTGACTGTGGTTTCTTGGAAATATGAAAACCTTACTAAAGTTTCTTTGCTTTGCCTTCTTTGAACATAATAAATGTAATAATATTTATATGTTCAAGCTTACCACTAAAAGAAAGAGGAGAAATCTTGTGATGTAGTAAAACAGGGTGGCAGTTTAGACCTCTTACTAGCCCCCAAGGGGCTGTCATGCAGAGGAATATATGGCACTCACTTTACTGGTTGCTGTTTAGTTTTATCACTACTCAAAGATTCTGGATTGCATATTGCTGGAACACTTGTACATATGTAATAAATGACTCAAAGCTGTGGAAAGGTTTAACAGAATGTAACAGAAAAAAAATTACCTTTCTGTAACTGAGATTCTTTATGTAAATGTTAAGAGAGGCTGAAATTATTAGCAGGATGGAGAAGTAAAAAATAAATATGATGCAATGTTAAGGAAGCTAGGCTTCCTGCCTTTCATGTCCCTCTTCTTCCAAGCTATTCACAACCTTGTTATTTCCTATTGCCGTCTCCTGTCACAAACCACTCTACCCTCTTTGATTTTCCCATGGTCTCAGATTTCCCTGACTTGTTTTCAGTGTCTCCCATAAGCATTCTTTTTCCATAATTCGTAAGATCACTCCCCTTTCTATTAAGTCTCTCTCCAAGACCTAGCTTTGCCACAGTTCCATGTATGGCATGTACCATGTCATTATATCTTCAGAGGTGAGAAGGATTCATTATTACTTTCTGTAATAAAAATGTAATTAGCAGGTAATTATAATTTATGAAAAGAGGGCACATAGACAGCCACATATATTTCCTTATATTTCTTCTCCCAATCTTTGTGGATCACTCATCTTTATAAGCTGCAAGTTTTTAAATGTTTGTTTTTAAATTTTCTTGCATAAGGGATAATACTTTATTTCAGACTTATAGCTGTAAAATAGTATTACGCAATAATTATCTTGGGAATATAAAGTATATTCTACAATATTTTTTTAAATGAGAAAATGATATCCAAGTTAAGACTACTCTCAGAAAGCTCAGGAAGAGACTTCACACATTATGCTGTCCCTTAAAGCACTCATCAGCACTGGGTTTCAGTTATCTGTTATCAGAGATCATTTGATTTCACATCATCAACACATCTCAGACAGTTACTCACCTTTATCAACAGCTCAGTCAACTTTATTTAAAATGCTTCCTAGCTTCCATTTTACTTTGTTACACCCTGATTTTTTACTGCGTGTCAGTGGCTCTCCAGACCTTAATAGTATTTATGATACAAACGATATAAACTAAGAATATTCATTTATTCCAAAGTCAAAAGGGGCTATGTACATAGAGAGCATATTTGAGGAAATTAGTGCTCAGTCAGCACTAGTTGACAGGATAAGCATCAATGGAATTTCTGCTGCTTTCTCAGGGAACATGCCATGTGGGGCATCCATTTCCTGAAACCTTTCACCAAGCTGGGCACGTGTGGCACTTTCCAACCTTCCTGTTGAAGGGAAAGACTCTTCCTGTTCTAGCCTTGCTGTCAGTACAAAATGTCCTTTTTCTTTTATTATTTTAAAATTGCCTGAAAATCAAGCATACTGTAAATACAAATTATTTTGATAGTTAATTAAAATCTTAAGTGTATTTTCCTCAAATCATTGGGGAAAAAAAAATCTAAACTGTCAGTCAGTCATTTTAGTCTAATGAAATTGTTAATGGAAACATTAAAAGCTACTGGACAAGAAAACAGATCATTCACTGTCACTCAGGAAAAAAATCTACTCATAACTCTGGACTCTGTTTGATATTGTAGACACTAGTAAAAACATGTAAAAAATTAAAAGCAATCACTTCCTTGTGGTTTAATCTGTAAATTAAATTGTACCTGGGGATTCATCCAGGCTGAAGGCAATTCGTACTGGCTTATCAGCAGGTACCCTGGCGGTGGTGATCATGTGGGCACTTGAGCCAATGCTTTTACTTGTTTGTTCCAGCTGCAATAATATAAACAACACATTTATTACAGAGCATGTGACACCATCCAGCAAATGAGTTTTAATGCTTCTCATGCATTTATAGCTACCTTTCTCATTCTAACCAAGCAATGTTTAGAATCAAAGTCAAGGGTATGCCATTTCACTTATCCATTTAAAAAGGATTCAAGTGCAGACTGCCTTTCTTTTGCTATTTGCAGATTATAAAGAACAATGGCAAAGGAAGCTTCCCCTCTCCTCACCTGCTTGCTCCCCGCCATTGCCCCTTCAGCAAGCCTTGACTCGTGGCAATGCTGCCTGGTTCTGAAGGTGAAGAAGGAAGAAGGGGTGGGGAGTTGAGAGTAACATGACCCCAAGTCTGCCATGTGATTGGAAACGTGCACACCACTCCAGATGGTGTCAGTGAGGAGGCACCCAACCTCCTACCTTCCACCCATACTCCCCCAGTCAGTGGACATAAAGTTAGCGGCTTGCCAAACCTTGGTGGTGGTTCTTCAGCGGACCTCTGTGCAGATGTAGGGGTCTTTCTGCATGGGTTTGCCTCCTGGGTCAGGACCTTAGGCAGTCCTCAGTA
Organism: Aquila spilogaster; assembly: GCA_024606505.1. NCBI lineage: Eukaryota > Metazoa > Chordata > Aves > Accipitriformes > Accipitridae > Aquila > Aquila spilogaster. The sequence goes on from JANHGO010002727.1 coordinate 26,797, forward strand.
TTTCTTCTGAGACCAGCAGCTCCAAAAAGTGGTTTTAATGAGATGAGACCCTGTCCATTAAGAAAACTGCTAATTCATTTCAAGCAGAGCAATGAAGAATCATTGAGTAACAAAGAAGTTTGTTACTACTGATCTGTACTGGTATAATTAAAGCATCTTTGAGCATTCAAAAGTTGTACTCACAGTTCTAGCATATGCATTTAACCATTCAAATGAATGGTTTTGATTGAACTCTATGAAGTAGATGAACGCAAACTTAATCTTGTTGTATACCTAGCACAAAGCTGCTGAAATTCACAGATATTAACTTTCTGATTAGCTCCATGTGTGAAGAACATGAAATCAGTGGGACTTCATCCATGCAAGAGATCTGCCCATAAAGAAATTATTTTAGGACTGAAGACTATGCTATCCAGAGTGCATTGTACTCATACCAACAATGTGGACAAATGATGAGAGTAGCTTTTAAATTACCATAAAAACTCCAGGGTCGATTAGAAACCAGATTTTTCAGGAAAATGCAAAAAAAATTGCTAAGTGTTGTACCACATATCACTAAGAACACAGCATTTAGCTAGTGAAAACACAAGCCAATTTCCTAAGTCAATAATCTGGCAGTTTTTCAGTGAAGTAGTGATTATATTGCACTGAAATCCCAACAACCTATTCCAATTCACACTTAATTATTTGGCAGTCTCAGAAAGTCAATAGAACAGAATAATATTACAGGATTACAATCTTCCTTGGTGATGCATGAGTGAATCAAATTCTTCCCTGGCATCACTGTCTTGCAATCAGTGGAAGAATATTTGCATTTGGCCCATTAATTTCAGCCTTTATCTGCATTAATATTTAGCTAACAGACACAGTTACTCTGTAGCAATGTTACACAATCATTCCTTAGAATTAACCATATCAAAGAAATTGTTATTTAGAAGTCTTACTTTTTCTTAAAATAACAAATATTCTAAAATCATTACTTTAAATAAATCTCATTTGGAGGTGAGAATTTCTTTTTCTGCTGACACATGAAAAATATCAAGGATTATTCCTTATTGCCTCTTACTATTTATCAAGACACAAAAATTTGGACTGATATCTATTGGGCAGAGATGAACAAAGATCAAATAACTGCCACAGTGTATGATTTTAGTCTCAGAGAAAGATCTCTGGAGTCAATGGAAATATTCTATTTTGAAGTACACTGCATCAGACTAACATTTACCTTCTCGACATTATTATCTTTTTTCTTCCTCCAGAAACACTTTATGAGAAATATTTGAGACATTTCATTTTTTTAAAAGACAACAAAACTGCTAATCCAAAATTGTTTAATCATATTTCCCTTCTCTAGTCCCCAGTACAAGGTAAAGAGGAAAAAAAAGAGATTTTAAATGATAAGCACATCCTTGAAACAAGGCTTCTCATCATTCTGCATCATTCCCCTGACATCTACTATCACAAGTGGTCTTCCACTTCACAATTCATATCATAGCCTAAGGAACTAAAATGACGCATTCTGCTAGAGGATTTAAACTTCCATAGCAATACTGTTTGGAATAAACCTGTTCTTTTATCCCAGTTACATACTCTGTGGTCTTCAGTATCTTTAAATTAGCTCTCTTAACCATTAGCTGTTTGAGGGCAAGAATCAAAACCCTTTCAGTAAGTAATGGTGACTTCTATCGTAACACAAAAGAAAGTTTTCATTTTATTCTAATTCACACACATACACACAACGAAAATAAAAAACAGAAAAGAAAAGAAATCACATCTTTATACAGAGCAATAACTCTGCTGTCTGGTTTCTTATATTACATTTATACCTTCAATCAATTTTGTGCAGCATCCTCAAGCTCTTCATCACAAAAAGCAATGAGAGTACAGAGAGAGGTGGAAGCATTCTGTGTGCAAACAAGGTGATACAGGAAACACACAGCCTTACTGCCCCCATCCTACCCGCCTTCTCCACACATGGTGAACAGTATTGCTGTAGACAGAGATGAATGTGAGTGGGCAACCTGGAATTTAATGTCCCTTAATGAGCAGCCCCCTAGCTCATGACAATTGCCTATAGCACTGGCTGCTGATGCTTCATAAAAAGTCTGTAGCAGAACCCACATAATCTAAGTGTTGTTACAACTCTATCAATTTAGTTCAGTTTTCACACCTGTTGCCTTACCTCACTTAGTGGAGTGTCTGCACTTGTATAATCCAGGGCCAGCCACTGCCTTGGCTTGTCCTTGCCTTTATGGAGTAAAGCTTCAATAAAAGAAAAGGCTGCACCTGCTGCATAGCAACAAACTGACAAGGTCTGAGA